>MEHQ01002211.1:0-12231 GCA_008828725.1 Saccharina japonica
TGATGCGTCTGTTTACCTGAATGCTTTACGGAAAAGAGCGTCTTAAGCATTTTCCTCGGTGCGATTCACAATAAAAAAGAAAAAAAAAAGAAGAAGACGAAAACCCCCGCTCGCCTCCAACACTCCAAGCAATTCGTCTTCGTTGCCCCCCGCTCTGCCGTCTACATACCGCAAGGCGCTCTCTTCTTCATTGCTACTTCGCAAAAAGAAGCGGTCATCAGCACCCACAATACAACCACACTCCCCCATTACCCATACTCTACTCGACCCTTTTCAAACCTACCAGCAGCGCTCAAAAAAGAAAAGAAAAAAAAAGCACCTGTAGTCGCCCGGAGGAATCCCCACGTAACCCCCGTAGTTGTGGAAAGAGCTTCCCACCGCGAGCGTGTAGCAGCCCCGCTCCCCGCACCACATCCCCGGCGCGCAGCACCCGGCCACCCCGCCCGGCCGTTCCAGCCCCATCCCCAGCCCCTCCGCCACCAGCTCTAGGAGCGCCTCCGACCACAACGGCGGCGCCTGCGCCGGAGCGGCCACCGGCCCAGCTATGGACGATGTATCCTGCTGCTGCTGCTGCTGCTGCTGCTGCTGCTGCTGCTGCTCCTCTTCCTCCTTCCCCTCCTCCTCGCCCCCCCCGCCCTCTTCTCCCTCTTCCTCGTGTCCCGGGTGGCTTGGCTCCGCCACGAGAGCCGGCAGCACCTGTGTCCAGGAAACAAGCGTCGTCGCTGCATTTTTACTGGTTTATTTGTCGTGCGTTGTCGTGTGATGTCGTTCGTTGAACATCAGGCCCGGTTCCGTCCGGTCCGATTGCGGAGCCGTGCGCGGTGTGGTGCTTTTGGAACACCAAAAGCACCTTCTCTTGGAAACCCTATGACTCGCTGGATGGTCAAGTTAAAATCGGAGGAAATCTCGTACGCCAATACAAAAAAACGCCGCAGTGTATACAAAACTTCCCCTGCTACATACAAGTATACGGATCTCCGTGTGACTGACAGCAGGCAGGAGGAGGAGGAGTGATCAAAACGTGGGTTGCTTGCTGCCAAAGGGAACGTTCTGTACCTATTACTATTAATAGTACAGACAGTTACTACTGTACTACTGTAATAGTTGACTTCACGTCGGTGGCGGATGTCAGTTTCAGAAATGCAAAACTTATCCCACACTAATTCCAAGTAGTTTGTTCCCAAAATCGTGAGACCGGTTCTTAAGGGGTTAAACGAAACATACATCAGAACATCCCCCTCGCACCTAAAGTAGTAGACGAGTACGTATAGAGACCGAGCAACCGAGCAAGGCACGGCAGGTTTTCAGTTTTAGCCTCGAACTATGCATACATACGTATTGCAGTCTGGATGTCTGCATACTGCATTGCTTGTGTGCAATGAATGAAACCGACTGTCCGGGATGCTGAAACATCAACGAATACTCACCATCAGCTCACCAGGAGCATCTCCAATCTCCAAACCAATACCAGGTACCTCGTGCCTGGTATAATAATGTGCATACTGACCACAAAAAACCTGGTTGCATTACATACCGGTACGCACGCGTACAATACAACACGGGTATTTATCAATACGTGTAGTACAGCAGTCTTTAGGATTTAGCATCACACAGCTGACCAAAGTCAAGAATAGTCAAGACACAAAGAACATCATGACATGCCCGTCAAAACTTCAAACCAGGGCTGTTGCTCTTGCTCCAGCTGCTGCTTTGCTGGTGTGTTGCTGTTGCTGTGTTCGTCGAAGTCGTGCGTGCGTCCATGGTTGGGAGGTGGACCGGGGTGCAATCAATTTCAATTCAAGCTTTATTTATCTATTTATCTACGTACGTACGTACGTACCTGGTATACGAGTACGATACATGTTTGATCATTTTCCACTGCTGTCTTGTTCGTACTGCATGATACGTATATATACGTGCAGCAGTTTAGCTACAACGTACCGATCGGCGCGCACAGCCCATACCTGGTACGTAGCAGATAGCAGAGCAGATTGATCTCTGCGCGCTTTGATATACATACACGCACCCGCACCACCAAACCGCCGACCGTGTTGTTGTTGTTGGTGTTGTTGCGCCCATGGCCACGGCATATATACAGCGAAACGCCACAAAGCAGAAACAAATGCCAGCAGAGCTGAGTTACAGGATAACCAATCGTAATCTGGTGCTGCTCTGCTGCTGCTTGCTACCGCGGCTACCGATACAGATACTTCAGCTACCTTGCTTCGTACTGCTGCCGCGGTGCCGCTGTCAGCTGTACCTGGTACGTATATTTAGCCTCGTTGGGGTTATCTCCACATTTTTTCGCGCGTATTTTCTCTTGCCTTGTCCGACAGAAACACCACCGGAGCCGTGGGGTCAAGGCCGTGCCTCAAGCACGCCGCTGCATGGCCCTCTCGAGGACGCGCCGTGACCCACTTGAGAGAGCTTCCTTCCAAGCTGAACTGCCCGTCCGGCGACTCCACCGGGTTACCTGCTACTTGATGGTGCCTGTGACATGGTCGAAGTAGCAGTAGACACAGCCCTATCGCGGCTATCCGAAGCGAGATAGGGCGGGCTCTTCGAGTGCAGTTGCATAGCCGTCTCATGGCCCCGAGATCTCGGAGGTCACCAAGGCTTCGATCCCGGAGAATCAGAGAGGCGCCGGCGTGCTACTGCTCTGTGGGTGGGGTTGTGTCGGGGGGGACAGAGGAAGCGGATTGTCATGTGAATAAAGCCTACATAAAAGTGGAAACCCACCTCGACCAAAATCAATTTGAGCACGAGCACGCACTTACGCCACTGCTTGCTGCATCGTATGTACACGGACATCGGACCTGAAACCCCAGGACTGTCTGTACAATAGCATCAAGTTTTATGGCAAAGGCCCCGCCAAGCCTCGGAGCCGATGGTGGAGCGCGAGTCGCTTTCCGCGAACTGGTGGCCGCCGGCGAGACACAGCTGTGGGAGGCCGAACGAGCTCGACAACCCGACCTGAACCGGCTTCACCTCCGGTCCCTCGAGGCAATCCTCAATCCCACCTGCTCGGCGGACAGTATCATCAACGCCGTGGCGTACGGCGCGACGAGCCAGGGCCTGAGAGTGACCCAGCGCGACGAGGGCCACGTCGTGGCTCAGCGGGTCGAGGCCCCCTACCTCGCCAGTTTTTCCACCGGGAGGCGGCGCTCCTCGTCGGGCGCGGAGAGGGAAGAGTGGCGCGTGTTCGTGGCGACGCTCGGCGTGTCGAAGGGAACCGCGGCCACGGGCGGCGTCGACCGAGTGCTGCTGCTTAGTTTCATGACGGACCCGTGCGTGAAGCAGACCGACTTCGCCGCGAAAGGGGCGGCGGCCGTGGCATCCCTGTTCGGCTCGGTTGCCTCGGCCGCGTCCGGGCTGGGAGCAGGTTCGTTGTCGGGAAGGGACGGCGCCAGCGGCGGCGCCGCTGCAGCCGGCTCGGGCTCGGGCTCTTCTTCGTCCCTGTCTGCCGTCGCCATAGCGAACCTCAGGAGCAGTCAGCGCGCGGACGCTCTGGTGGAAGCCGTCGTGGCGGAACTTGATGCGCTGAGTTGCGCCGCCGCCGTAGATTCAGCAGTCGTTCCGACCGGCGACGACATACCGCCGTCGCCAGCAGCTATTAGTACAACTATGCTGGAGAGACTCTCGGAGGCAGATGCCGACGGCGGTATCAACAACAACAACTGCAGCAGAAGCAGAAGCAGCAGCTGCAGTAGCAGCAGCAGCAGCAACTATAGTAGTAGTAGTGCTGTTGCTGCTGCTGCTGCTGAAGATGCTGCTGAAGATGCTGTTGTCGAGACTGAGACAACTTCCCCCAGTGCGGAGGAGGTGGTGCTTGCGCCCTTCGAGGGCGGCGGAAGAAACGTGAGGATAGCTGGTGCTTCTGCGACTTCTATCCTCTCCGTGCCGGCGGCGGTGGTCGGCGGCGGCGGCGGCGGCGGTGGGGTTAACGCAGGGCGGCAGTCCGCCCAGCAGGCCGGAGGAGGAGGAGAAGGAGAAGAAATGGAAAACTTGGAACGCGATACTACTAATATGGCGTTCGTCGCGGGTGATAATGGTGGTGGTGGTGGTGGCGGTGGTGATGGTGACGGTGACGATGCTTCGTTCGTGGAGGTACGGCGATCGCGCGTGCGTCGGAAGGAAGGTCACGTCGTGAGAGTTTTGCGCGTCTCGCCCTCGATGATGGCATTATTATTGTTTCTACACTCTGACCTCGCTCTGACTGTGAAGTAGTGAGCTCACGTTATTTAGTCGTCGTGAGTAATTCGCACAGCACCAACAACAAACAAAAGTAGCTCCGTGGTGGAGACGCACTCGCATTATTACCGGTATTAATAAGTGGTTCCGAATTATGACTCCTACAATACGTACCAGGTACTGTAGTAATTGCTCTACGTACGTATATATCAGACATATGAACAATAGTGCTGTGTTGATATAATCTGATTTTGCCGGTTAGTTGTCTGTATATATATATGTACGTGCCTATGATATGTATTGCTGTTTTTTCAATATGTATGTACACCTGGCACCTGGTGTCCTGGTGTATACTTCAGTAACACCGAATCATCGTATGATATGTACAATGGTTGGAATCATCGCATGCTATGTACAATGGTGGGAATACCGCCTTGGGACTTACGGGTATTACCATGACGAGGGAGATCAAGACGAACCACGCGCAGCAAAGCTTCGAGCGGTGCCAGCCACAAGTACAACAGTGGAACAACCGAGCTTGCGGCAGGTCGACCTTGAGCGACCGTATGCCACGGCCGTAATAGCCTCGGGTGCATTCCGTCCAAAAACGTCGGCCTCTTGTGTTGACCTGGTCTGCACCCGACTCGTATCTACGTCGTTCTCGAACAGGTGCGATTGTGCTTGCAGTTTGTGGAAGGACTGTGTGCTCGAGCCGAGGAGCACAGCAGACGCGACGCCTCCGAGACTTGGAGGCCGCTCGAAGAGACCGTCCATCGATTGTGAGAGACAACGGTGGGTGGACGATGCGTCTGCCCTCTGTCCGCATTTTTGGTCGCCCGGTGTTGATGGCCACACCACCGTGCGCGTTGTGTTTGTTCAATCAACTCTTGGTGATGGTTGCTGCGGCGGTGGCTGCTGCTGCTGCTGCTGCTACAGCTGCTGCGGCTGGTACGGCTGCTGCTGCTCTTTCTTGCTGCTGCTGTTGCGGCTGCGGCTCCGGCTGCGGCTGCGGCTACTGCTAGTGCTGCTGCTGCTGCTGCTGGTCTGTGTTATGTGTTCATCTATCCGCAACGAAGCTAAGGTGTGGCGAGCATGTAAGCGAGCCCTTCGTAGGCGACGACACACGACACACCCACACAGACACGGCTTTTTTTTTGTTTTGTGGCGGTTCGCCGCCGCCCCCGCGCCCAACCCGTCGAAGAAGTCAAGCCACCCGCTAACATTTTCTCGCGTTCTAGTCGCCCTTGCTCTTATTTTATTTTATTTTCATGTTTTGCCATCCTTGCCTGCCTCGCCGCCCCCCCCCCCCCCCCCCCCCAGAGAAAGCGATAACGCGAAACTTGCATGGCTGATGGAGCCTAAGTACCGAGCCGCAGGCGTGGAGCCTCCACGCAAGCCGACGTGGTCCGGCCGACTCCCTTTTGGAAACCCGTCGGGATCAAGGGCGGGGTTAGAGGCCCCGAACTCCGACGGTGTCAGCGACAGCAGACGGGTTTCCCGTCTCCTGCAGTCAACCCCGTTCTTCGTCGTCGAAGGACTCGGGGTGAAAGCGAGGGTGGTGGTGGCGTCCGCAGGCAAGCGGGACGGCATGGAAGGCGGCGGTGGCGGCGGCGGTGGTGGCGGCGGCAGCGGTGCCGATTTTCCCTCCTGCGCGTCACCCTCCGTGTCGAGCGTGCAGCAGCAGTCGCCGTCGTCGCCGTCCTCCTCGAAAGAGCTGCAGGCGCCGTCGGCGGCGGCCGTCTTGGGTGCGCAGAGGCACGCCCTGGTGGAGCAAGCGGTCGTCAGGGCTCTCGCAGAGGTGGTGCATGGCGAGTGCGAGGCTCGAGAGGAGGAGGTCTTGAAAGCCCACCTTCCCGAGGCGCAGGCGTACGTGGCCGAGCTGGAGGGTTACATGTCGGAGATCGTCAGGGGGGAGGCCCTGAAGGCGGCCGTGGCGTCTCCCAATGGCGGGAGCGGCCTCGAGATCGATGACGACTTGTGGCGTCTGTTTGCCGTGCAGGAGACGCGCCTGTACAGCTCCTCCGCCGCCCTGGGGAAGAAGCCCGGGAGAATTTACGTTACTTTTGACACCCTCTGGTTTCACTCGAAGGTGCGTGCGCCAAAAATGTGTATTTTCTTGTTTTGCGTGAGTTTTGACGTCGTGCGGTTGTTAGCCTCGATGACTGCTCGCTACCCGAACTTGTGCGCGGCTTCAGGGGCGAAACCTCCTGTACTGGATTTCCTCTGTGATAATTGTGCACCGGAACGAGGTGAGCCTTGTACATACGGTACCGGTATGCTGTTTGCTTAGTTT
The DNA here is from genome assembly GCA_008828725.1 of Saccharina japonica. Lineage (NCBI taxonomy): Eukaryota > Phaeophyceae > Laminariales > Laminariaceae > Saccharina > Saccharina japonica. The sequence continues at coordinate 6,485 of MEHQ01002211.1, forward strand.
GATATGTGGTCCTTCCCGGTGCTGCCTGGCTACTTGCTTGGAAGACGAGCATGGACTGCGATTCAATTCCGGACCGTATGGCCACAGACTTGCTGTTCAATTAAAAGACCGTATGCGCATGGACTGCCGATAAAAATCAAAGATCGTGTTGCCACGGACTGCGATTCGATTTAAGACCGCATTGCCATGGACTGCTGCGATTATAGATCAAAGACCCGCATTGCCATGGTCTGTGATTCGATTATCAGGAGTAATTGGGGGGGGGGGGGGTTGACAGCACCCCGCCGCGAGGGGTGGTGCCACTGATGCAACTGCCAATTTCGATCTACCCTTACACCAGAAGAAAAACCAGGCACAAAAGACACTGCTGCTGGATTACATTAGTACGGAACAGGGAGATAAAACGACCACCAACAGCGCAACGACGCTCCCTGTTCAACCTAGCAGGCGTTGATCGAGTACACCAGTTATCGTTCAACCCTACGAAGCACCCTTTCTTTTTTTGCTACGTATAGCTTTGCTATTTTTTTTTACACTCCACGATACCTCCACACGTCTATTTATATATATATACCTCCTTTATTTTTGCTGTTGAGGGCCAGAGTAGCCGGCGGCGACGCACCAAGTTTACGAGCCCACTGATCCCGTCACCATCGAAATGAATTACACGAAAAAACTAGACCCGCTCATAAGTCTACCCGCGGCATATCCACACCAGCGATATACCCTCTCCGTCCACGTCATTCCGATCAGGCCCCCGCGTTTTCAGAACCCTGTCAGCCCCGTGTGTGACCACGCCCCATGCCGCCCCCATCCCGTCACCCCCCCCGTCTCTGCGCCTGTAACAGGTCTTGGGCTTCGAAGCCAGGCACGTCCTGCCGCTGGCGGACGTGAAGTCAATCGTGCTGCTTGGTACGGCGCTCGACCTTTCCTCGAGCCTGGTCATCTCGACGAAGAGCGGGAGCGAGCTGATGCTGGTGTTTCCGGGGCAGCGCACCCGGCAGCTGGAGCCGCTGGAGGTTCTGCTCCGGCAGCTGGCGACGATCGCCGCGGAAGAGAGCAGCCGACATTGCGACGCGTGACGTGCTTTTTTTTCTTCGTTTTTTTTCGTTTTTTTTTTGTTTCGTTTGTGGTGCTAGAATAGCGAGAAATGAAACGCTCGCCACGACCTCCGTGCGTTGAGCAAAGCAGGCAAGCAAGGAAAGCGAGGCAAATCGCGTTGTGTGAAGAAGAAGCAGAGAGGCTAGCAAAGCAAAAACCGGCGGGGGGAGGGGGGGGGGGGGGGGGGGGGGGGGGGGGGGTAGTCATGTCGTGCACGGCCGTAGTCATATGACCATAGACCAGGCTGGGGGCTGGGGCACCTTTTCGGTCCTTCTTTATTCCGTGTTGTTTGTTGTTGTGTTTGAAACGGGACGAGGTACGTGCGTCGACTATATATCGATATGATTTGATACGTGTGTTGGTGCTGTGAACTTTTTTCATCTGGTAGTGGGTTGGGTATCGTGTGCTGTTGCGTTTTTGGCGTGGGTCCGCTGTTGACTACCTGGTAGGTTTTGGAGTTGCGTTTTTCCTACCGGGAGGGAATATGCCAGTTCAGTGTTGGGGGTTGGCGTGGCCTTTTGCGCACGCGCTCCCTCCCACCTGCAAGGTTCTTCTTGCCCGTGGCGCTCGCCAAGGGTTCTGATTATCGAAACGGGTGCTAATGGCATTCATCCCGCTTTTTTTGTTTCAGGGGTTTCCACATGGAATTCGTGTCAAGCGTTTTATTCAGGGCCAGCCAGCGGCGCTTCATTTTTTATACAACGCGCAGCGCCGCCAAACGCCATTTATGTTAGCCAGGTGCAACAAGTTCTGCCGGGTTTTTTGTTACTTTCTGTTTCTTGGGCACACCCAGAAGAACTCCGGTAGTTTGGTAAAGTAATTTGGGCCGCCCCGGCCCCTTTGCCGGCAGGGCAACAAACATCTCCGCCGTGTCAATCAAGTCTCCTATTCAGCGCGAAAGTTTCCCCCCGATTTCGTCTCTTTAGCGCAAGACGAGCGGAGGGAGATGCGTCGTTCGCTCTTTTCTTCAACCCGGCCACGGACGGACATGGTTAGGAATTTTTAAACCAAGTATGATACTACTACTACTACTACTGTAGTATATTTATGTTTAGTTAAAATAGCGCTCCATAGGGCCCTGTCTCCGAATGTTGAAGCCGGTTCTGTCCCTTTTCGTGTGATGTTGTGCCCGTTGTCGTCTGGTGGGAAAAATTACAGTAGGGCAGTAGCCGAGGAGAAAGGGGGCGAAAATTTTGGAGGATTTGAGCAGGGCACGCACGCGCATCTCGAACGAAAAAAAATAATCAAAAGGGAGAATTTCGAGCGCAGACAGAGTTGTGCACGCTGTCCTGCGGTGATGGTGCTGTGCGGTGCGGTGCGGTGCGGGCGGTGATTCCTCATTTCCTTTTGTACCTTTTCCCCCCTTCGCACGGATGGTGGGTGGGCGGGTGCGTTGATGCCTCGCTGGGCTACTTGCCTTGTGCCTGTGTGCTGTGTTGTTGTTTGTTGTACTGCTGTTGTTGTTGTTGCTGATGCTGCTCGACGTCCTCGTAATGATACGCACTCGTGTTCCCGTGTCTTTTGAGTGGTTTGCTTTGTCGGCTTTTTTTTTTGTATGTGTGTGTGTGTGTTTTCCCACTTTTTTTGCACGGTTGGTTTAGTCGATGGGACCCCGCCCAACCGACCAGTGTTGTGGTGACGCATGGACATTATTAACCCATTGAGAACTGAAAAAAAAACATCCCACACTAATTCCAAGTGGTTTGTCTCCAAAGTACGTGGGGAGCAGTTCTTAAGGGGTTAAGTAAGCTGCCACACCGCCGCGGGATAGGTAGGTAGGTACCACTTTGTCCCGAAAAATAAACACATTTTATACATCAATATATCCAATAAAAACATTGCTTATATTTCGGGACAGAGTGGTAGGTAAGTAGGTCAAGAGGTAGCTCTTGTTATCCGGGCGGGCGCGTCGTTCATGCTATGATATGAGGTCGGCGGCGCACGTTAGTTAGCCTGACTCTGGCGTGAGTGTTTTTTTTTTCGGCATTAAAAAATTGGTGCCTAATAAGCTCGGTACGTATATAGTGTCGGTGGAATTATTTTTTTGTTCAGATGCAGTTTCGTATAATGCGTAGAAGAGCGCTATTTGCCGCCCCTGCCCCCGCCCCCACCGTGCGCGCGTGTGTTTGCGGTGTGTTTTACTCATGATGCAATTGTATGTAGTTTTTTTTTTAGAGCCAGCACCCTAGCGGATACGTACCTGCTGGTACATACTGCTGTTGTAGTGCACCCACCCCAAATCATACACGACGATCGATACACACGACCCCCCGCCATATACTACGACCGAACGAAGGAATGCCCATCCATGTCCCTGTGAGGGTTTGTACACTTACTTGCAAGCAGCATTTTTTTTGTGTCTTTCTTCATCATAGAGGAGGCTCCGCGTTGAACGGCACGACCGACAAACCCGGCCGCGGGGCGCGAGGGAGAGGGGGGGGTGTACTCATGTCATGCATGGCCGTGGTCGTATGACCAGACCCTGGCATCCCTCGTACAGTGCCGGGACGGAGCACGTCGGGTTTTCACCGACCAAGGCAAAAGGGGGGGGGGGGGCGATTACATGACGTCGATTTTGTGAATTCAGCATAGAAGGAGGTCCATACGTGGGAGAGAACTACACGCACGGCGAGCAACAAAGAAATAGTGAAACGCAGACGGCAATCAACACCAGGGAACAGGTATAGCTGCGGATTGTACTCAAGCAGCCGAAAATCGTTGTTGCGGGGATCGATCGGTGTCTCGCCCCCCCCTCCCCCCTCGGGCTACTACCACCGCGCACCACTATTTATTGTTGAGTTAAAATGAACTCCGTGTGTGTATGAAGCAGTGGTGGCGAAGTGGCATTTTTTTCGACTGTAATAATGCACGCATCTGGGGCAGATCACGATAGATCTAGATTTAGATCCTAACCCGCCGTTCTCTAGATCTACTAGATCTAGATCCTAACCCGCCGTTCTCTAGATCTAGATCTAGATCCTAACCGCCGTTCTCTAGATCTAGATCTAGATCCTAACCCGCCGCTATGATATCTCGGGCAGTATTAGGATCTGTAGGATCTGTAGGATCTATATAGGACAGATGTTACGGCTCCCACCCGGCAACATGTGATGATGAGCTAGATGCCGCACATCAGGAGTATGCCCGCCCTGAAATATGTAACACGCGTATGTATATACATAGATCGTGAAAGAGGGGATCAAGGTGATATTTTTCGATGTGTCCAATAATAACCGGCTAGTAATAATGCAGTACAACTTATTCACACATTTAAGATGCTTGTGGGTCGGGGGGGGGGGGGGGGGGGGGGGGGGGGCGGGTGAATCTAATGGGATATTATATCTTACACCGTGCGTAGATGGCGGCGTTGCTATCACCGTCCGTGGCGAAGTATGACAAGTCCTAATAGATTGCATGCAGCCCTCTACGAAATCAGTTGGTGATTCAGTACATGGTGGTAATAGACTATACGGTATACGGTATACAGTGGTATACTGACTGTCGTGTTATAGCACCGACAGCACTGGCTGTAGTACACGTAGTAGTCAAAATGGTACCTGGTACTCGTACCGTCGTATATACTATTCATAGCAACGAAAGTTACCAAGAACCTGAGGAATGGTTCGCGGGTTGCCGGCGTATCCGCAGGATCCGGGCCCGGTCGGCTACTACCGGGGGACGGGCCTTGGGACGCCTCGGAGAGCCACGCACCAGTACACATTATGTACCTGGTCTAGTAGTAGTAGTGGTAGTAGCAGTAGCAGTAGTAGTAGTAGTAGTAGTAGTAGTAGTAGTAGTAGTAGCAGTAGTAGTAGTAGTAGTAGTAGTAGCAGTAGTAGTAGTCGTGGTCCCTGTATGTTATGGTGCCGGCATGCACTAGTCAACAATAATACCGGCACTGTTATAGCGGCAATCGGCACTACTCCGCACACTGCCACACTGACTGATTAATCCCATACAGTACATATCATATGTGCCGAGCGATTCCACAGACAGGCGCGTAAAGCGGGCAGCCGGCACTACTACCCAACCGGCACTACGTATAACAATTATTATTATCTTTGCCATCGGACAATGTGCAGCATGAGCTTCAACGTTGGTCACTCATAACATTCCCGAAAGCAGAAAACCACGGAAACCAAGGAAACCTATGCGCGAAGTCTAACATCCTTCTATGTCTACTTCTCGCCCAGATTTATCTACAATAACACTCCATTTGTTGTAGCAATACGTACAGGGATTACCACTCACTGTTGTTGTACTCGTGAATACCAGGTATGTATAGTATGTATTTTTCCTCCTTTTTTTGTACCTGGTACTTTTTAACGATATTATTGTGATGGTCATGGGCATACAGATGTCATACTTCCGGGGGGGGGGGGCAGGGCGCACAGGGTGTACCCGACGAAAGCTTCGGGACCCTTGGCGTCAGCCGCTATGTAGACAATATTATGATGATGATGATGATGATGATGTGATGCATGTAAAACATGAATCTTCCTTCTGGCTGTTTCTTCTGTCGATCGATCGATGATACAATCGGCTGTGGAAAACATGCGGCATGTATGCATGCATGCATGTGCGTGAGTTGCCAGTCTGAGAAAAAGAGAGAAGAGGGGTGGCGACAGTGACGGACGATTCTCTCA
>MEHQ01002075.1:0-28989 GCA_008828725.1 Saccharina japonica
TGTTCGTTGTTCGTACCGATACCTGTTGTAGTCGATATTCCGACTGTCAAGAACAACAATAATAATGAATGAAATGCGTTAAAAAAGTGACTCCGATTCCCTTGTTGGAACTAAGCAATGGGTTTCATTTTTTATGATAACACGCTTATTTAACGTACTCGTATTATACGTGAGACTCAATCAAAAGCTAGAGACTCAATTTGACGAAAAGGTTGTTGTATGCTATCTCGTATTACCGTCGCGATCTGTGAATCTATGGCGGGAGCAGGGGCTTTTATCCGGGGGGACGGGGTCCCTCGCGATCTCTAGCATGATACCTTTTTCTTAGTTTTTATTTGTTTGGTGTAACTACGTACTGTCACATTTCCCACAGTTGCATTGTTTTTGTCTGGGGTTGAAGGAGAGGTTTTCACTTGTCGTCGGGATGAGTTTCCTCTTGATATGGATGTGATTTGGACTTGGGATTGTATGAGTCTTGATTTGAGGAGTTGCAGATTTGAGTTTGAGTTTCAGAGTTTGGTATGACTTCATTACGAGTTTACGATGTATTGACCCTGCAATGTCGTGCCTTGTTATGCACCGAGCAGGGGGGACATTATTGTGGTTGTGTATAATGAGAAGGGGGGATGTTGATTGTACTCAGTAACACAACGCATAAGATCCATCGTATGGTAGGAGTTCCACATTATTGATAGGAATTATTGTAGTGAGATATGGGACATCGGGATGTTTTATGAGCCGCTTGATGTCACTCGATACGTGGGACGAGTCAGCTCGAGGTTTGGGCCGAGCCATCTCGGCAGCAATGGGAATAATGCATAAGAGAGCTTCTGTGTTACTGCTGTCTTGAGCCACCACGACGCCTGCCTGTGCCAAATGCGTGTATACCTTTAGAGACCATTCAACACAACCCTACTGCCCAGCAGCAGCAGCAGCAGCAGCAGCAGCAGGCATCACACGATGCATGCGCCTCAGATCCGTGATGTACCGTGACGAGTTGCTTTTGTCGAAGCCTGCGATTTTCCTCATGGTATCATACCAGTACCTGCAGATCGATGCTCATGTACGAATCTCTCCGCTGTCCCGAAATGTAAGAAACTTTTTTAATTAAAACTATATATAAACTGTCGTTACTTTTCCGGACAGAGTGATACAACACTGTGCGCCTCGAAGGCAGATCTGTGGTGTGCTCTGTTGTTCCTACGAGTAGTTGCTTTCATAGGAGCCAGCAATCCGTTACCAAACGGCACCACCACCACCACCACTCTTCTACCCGCTGCTGCTGTTGATGGGCTCCATGTGTCATGCGTACGTGCCAGAATAACGCTCATCTGCGCTGTAATGCTGTGGCTAGCTGTGTCTATCGGAGCCTAACGTCCATAATCCACACCATGTATCTACTCTTTTCTGTTCTGCTGCTGTGTGTGACAGAGCCACGCCCACTCTGACTGGAAATGGATGACCGCTTTTGAATACCACGATACATCAAACAACATGCAACAAACACAAGCAACGTCACAGCCCCGGAAGAAGCACAAGCAGCAGACGTGCCTGTGGCGGATCCACCGTATGCTGCTGTGGCTATTAATTAGTGGTTGCTTCATCGCAGGCTCGCATCCATCATCAGGCACCACCACCTCTCTCTCTCTTCTACTACTGCTGTTGTTGCTTGCTGCTGTGCTTGCATCATGTATGTGCGGCCTGTCGTTTGTCTGACGCGGGCCGCGACAAATAATCGTGTACGTAGCAGTACGTGGAAAACGCATATTTGAAAATATAGGCAAACGGTCACCATGCCCGATTCTATGCTCGAAGGCTTGAGTTCGACCCTTGGCGATGACTACGTATGATACTCTTTTTTTTGTATTGTACGTAACCCAGACCCTCATAATATAAGACAGGAAGCACACAAAAATCAAGTGGATTTCTTAGGCAGGTGTGGTCGACACTTTCAGCCCCTTCTTCGGTGCATCCTTTTCTCTTTCTTCTGTAAATATTTTATTGTCTCACCACTACTCTGTACGAGTACTACAGAGGACAGGGGTAGCTGTGTCCTCTTTCGAGGCTTGTGAGAGACCCGAACGATTGTCGGTAGCCGTGCCGATATGCTTGAAACAGATGTGGATGGCTCTACCCGCTTTTTATTTATAGAATCGAGAAGAGCTACCAACAACGAGATCAGTTTCTTGATGCAACATTTGAAAGATACCTTGTTGCCGAGGAAGTCATTAAAAAAATCGATTCTTCTGCAACAGTGTGTGAATCTATAGTGGGCAGCCATACCGAACGCGATATATTATGTGAGAAACTCTAAGCAGTCCATCAATTTATCTGACTCTCTCCTCTTTGGAGCTCGGTTGTCCTGCTTTGAGTCACTTCTCTTCCCTAAAACTCTTGTTCTTCCTAGAAAGTTTTGTTCTTCGTTTCACGTGTGCGTGCGTGTGCGGTGTGTGCCGTGTCATGCGCGTGTGTGCAGCGTGTCACGCTTTTGTAGGGTTTTCAAACGTTATTTTTGTCGGGAGTTCTCTCTCTCGGTTTTGTGCGGGATAGACCTTTCCTTACCTTGAGCGCCACAACAATTAAATATGTTACGAGTATTTCAATATATTGACAAATACGTTTGGCGGGATCGTTCACAAATCTCTAAGAACGATAGAGTCAATAGTATCGGTTCCACCATATTTCCGAGTATGTTTTATCTCCAAAAATGCAGGTGTTGTAGTTCTAAAAAGGTCTACATATTTATTTATGAACCGCAATACGAGGATATTTCTTAACATGTATATATAGCATGTGCTATTAATACGTACCAGGTATACAATATGATATGTGTATGATACAACATCGCATGCTGTTATTTTTAATATTAATAGTAGGTTTTCGATTCGCCCTTGCGCCACTCCCCCAGTCACGTCCCGGAGGGGAACCTTGTATATATATGTTGTCGAAGCACTGGGCGCAAAGCTCAAACTATCAGCCGCCTCGCGGGACCTTTGAATGCTCAACATATCCGAGGTAGACCGTAGATGTGTGCCGGCGTGCGGTATACCTGGTATACAGTATAGGCCTGCATAAAATAAAGGGCATGTGGCAAAAAGGGGGATACCCCCAATATATATTGTGACAAAAGGGGGGACACTACGAAGCACCGGCGGCGAGGTTCTCGTTACAGAGGTGGTCTTCAACACCAATCCAACGGCCCAGTGCATTAACGGTTTACTCATAGTCATATGTTAACCATCACTGTGACCGAGCAGCCCAACAGCTCATTGCGTGGTACTAAAAGACTCTCCTCTCTTCTACGCCATGGTACGTACCTGATATACGCTCATACGTATACGGCGGTACCGGGACTACTAATATACGTGTAGTGCGCGCGATCGAAGTATCCCACTCAGCTTGCAAAGACGAGTTTCGATAAAATCCTCGATCTCACAGCTGTGGTTTTTATTTACTTTTTTTAAATATACGTACAGCAGCAAGCAGTACCAAAGCAGTAGTACTACTATCCTTTAGTACGTACATATTTATATACGTACACTCGTATATATGTTGGTGATTTTTGGGGGCCACAGGACACAGGGCGCCAACAAATGTAATGCATTGATTTGCAGGGCCACACCTTGAAACCACGCTTGATTCTGCACCAGATGGGCGTGTCACAGGACCTGCTGTCATATACAATGATGTCGGATTACGGCTGGAGATGCTTATCCTTACTTACGCGTTTTTCGGCAAAATGGGTTTTTTGCGTGCTTACGGGTAATTACGGCAAAAACAGGAGACGTTTAAGAAGCATCCCCGCCAGGACAAAAACGCACGTCCCACATTGTGCAGACCTTTATTTAGTTTTTTATCTCCGCAATATTTGGAATTTACAACCTACTTCCTCCAACTCATACGAAAGTAAAGTCGATTATGTTTACACACAAGCCCTTAGGCGTGTCCGATGCTCTGGCGGTGATTGTTTTCAAATATTTTTGTCATTTGTTTAGTTAAAACCATGTTGTTGTTTTTTTGCGCAGCCTCCTGCATGGGCCAGTGGCCGAAAAAAAGCAGTCGGCCAAATAAAGGCCGTATTTAGCCCTTTTTCAGAAAACAGAGAAGCGAATTGAAACCATGGAAATTGGCTAGAAAAGGATGAAAATCGATAAATTTGCGTTTTGTTTCCGCTTCATCACTGATATACGATACCCACGCCTCGTCTGAAAGCATGTCATCATGTGTCCGGCTATTATGTTTAAAGTGAAAACAGGCAAAACTAGTCAAAGTTCGGCCGTAAACGGTACAAATTGGCCGGAATCGGCCATACTATGGTAATATTTGACCCACATATTCTCAAGAATAGAAACTCGGATTATTATTTTTATTTTTATGAGCATCTCTGTGACGTGATATGTCCGAATAATCTAACTACGTATATCATTGTGCGCCTTTCTGTTCAAACGTTATTGCCTGTGCCCCATAACGGACTTTACTTTAGAATCGGAGAACACATTATATAGGTTCGTGTTGTAGCGCCGTCGGACTGATGCTGTAAGCTGTAAGCCTCCATCAGTCCGTCAGCATGACACCAAAACAACGGAGGCCGCCATGCTTGTAGCTTGTAGTCGTGAGTCGTGAATTTATTGAGACATACACTACCGGCTACCGGGCCCCTCATAACTACTTCGTGACTCGTGACCCACTGCCATCCTCGCTGCAGGTTGCAGGATCACAGCGCAAGCTCAACTGTGGCTGCTGGGAAGCACCATATGAGGAATGTTCCTAGAGATTTTGACGATTTTTGTTTATTGGGGACTGGGGGCGTAGCGTAATTTCGCCGGCCCAGTCCTATTACTTACCGCCAAAACGGCTCGCCGTAAGGACGTAATTACGTAATCCGACATCATTGGTCATATATGGTATACAGGCAGTACTGTGATGTATACGTACATCACGTATGCTGATATGCTGACCACGTTTGCCTGGGTATATGGGCCGTTGATATTTTTGGCGTTACGTAGACGTCGTCTGTTGGGGATGCCACAACAACCAGAACATGGAGTGGTCACTTACCCGAGGTCTTTTTGACACAGAGAGGGGGATATCTCTCCGCAACGTGACAAAAGGGGGGACGTTATGGAAAAGGGGGACTTTTCCAAACTTAGTAGATGGAAGGGGGGATACACTAGCGTAGGCATAACAAACAGGGGGATAATGCTCACACCCCCCCGTTTGATCGCTCTCGTTCACCCGCTAAACATATATATGAAAAACAAAAAAAAACGCTGTGGGTGGTGGCGAGATGCCATGTGAGGGTGGCGAACACATCAGGTTTTAATTTCAAGTCGATTTGACTGTTAGTGATAAGTACTTCGCTACAACTGTAGCTAGTAGCCTACCGAGTCGCTGATCGGTAACATAGTCGTTTATAAGTCAGAGCACAGTAGCACGATCTATCCACGTACGTACCACAACAGGATATACTTGATACAAGGGCGACGGCGGGCGAGCGACCAAGCGAGCGGCGGCGGCGGGCGATCGACGAGGGCGGCGCAAGGCCGCCACGGTCGACCGAGCGGCGTTGGGCGCGCGGTCGATGGTGCGGAGTGGTTATTGTGTACAGCAGTACGGTACACAGTGCTTATGGTATACACAGCGTTTATATGTGGTACCTGGTTGTGTATGCAACAGTAACATGTTGTGTGGTACAACCACCCCCCCTCCGACGAAAGTACAGCAGCCGCAGGGAGGTTGGGGCGTCCGTCGTGCTCGGGCGAGCGCGGGCCGCCGCGCCACCCGAGGGCCGGTCTCGCCCCTTGCGCACCCCAGCAAACCCTCCCTCGTCGAAATCCGTGGCCGAGATCGCCAAGGGCGCTCCCAACACCGCCCACAGCAGACGTTTCCCCACACAAATTCCAACTGAAAAGACATACTACGGCCTACAACACCCTACGACCTATATACGGCCTACATAATTCCATATCATTACACAGCAGCACAGCAGTACGTACAGCAGCAGCAGCAGCAGTAGTAGTAGTAGTAGTATAGTAGTAGTAGTGGTCGTAGTAGTAGTAGTAGTAGTAAGTAGTAGTAGTAAGTAGTAGGAGTAAGTAGTAGTAATAGTAGTAGTAGTAGTAGTGTAGTAGTATATAGTAGTAGCAGAAGTAGTAGTAGTATTGTAGTAGCATAGTAGTAGTAGTAGTAGTAGTAGTCCCCCGAGGGCCGGTTTCGTCCCTTGCGCACCCCAGCTCACCCTCCCTCGGCACCGCCCACAGCAGACGTTCCTCCACTCTAATTCCAACTGAAAATACATACTACGGCCTACAACACACTACTATGCCGTACAACACCTTACGCCTTACAGCACCCTATGCCCCATATATATACACGCCCTTCGTACATCATTCGAAATCATTACACAGCAGCACAGCAGTACGTACAGCAGCACAGCAGTACGTACAGCAGCACAGCAGTACGTACAGCAGTAGATAGTAGTAAGTAGTGGTATATAGTAGAAGTAGTTGTAGTCGTAGTAGTAGTAGTAGTAGTAGTTGTAGTAGTAGCAGTAGTAGTAGTAGTAGTAGTAGTAGTAGTAGCAGTAGTAGCAGTCGTAGTAGTAGTAGTAGTAGTTACAGTAGTAGAAGTATAGTGAGTACTCGTAGTGCGGTGAGATGCTGCCCACCTGGACGTGACAGTCCCGGAATACGAAACGGGCACAAAAATTGTGCGGATGGATGGCGAAACAATGTACCTTTAAATGGCTCAAAGTGCGTAGGTGTACCTATTGTTGGCAAGAAAACGAACAAAAAACTGTCCCCGCACCCTTGGCAGTAATATTTTCCGTAAAAACTGTGAACTCCGTAAAACAAGTTGAGAGGGATTCGGTGCTTGCGCCCCGGAACGCTCGACGCTGCTCTCTCCGCCACTCCGACCCCGACTCCGCCCGTTCGAGGCCAGAGCCCCTCTCCGACCCTATGTCCCCCGGTGCCCGCCTCACGTTTTGCTCGCCGCTCCTGTTGGCGGCCGTTCTTACGCTCGATCGGGGTCGTCGAGGGAGCACCAGAACGTTCTTCCGCAAATATTCACTGTCCGAGAATATAATACCCGATCATGTCTTCGTTTTTGAGCCGGAACCGCCCTTATATACAGCCACACACAAATACCCCGAATGCGAAAGTACAGCAGCCGCAGGGAGGTCGGGGCGCCCGTCGTGCCCGGGCGAGCGGGGGCCGCCGCGCAACCTGCGGGTCGGTTTCGCCCCTGGTGCATCCCAACGCACCCTCTCTCGTCGAAATCCGCGACCGAGACGGCCCAGAGGGCGCTTCCGGCACCGCCCACAGCAGGTGCTCCTCCACACTAATTCCAAGTGAAAAAAAGACATACTACACCCTACGACGCCCTACGCCCTACACCCTACACCCTACACCCTACGCCCTAGGCCCTACGCCCTAGGCCCTACGCCCTACGCCCTACGCCCTACGCCATCATTCTACATTAGTTGTACGGATAAGAGTGGTATTGCTTGGTACTCAAAATACACGTAAGAAGAAGGCTCCAAGAAAATTCTCCTGGTAGTCGTTCGTCGTAGTTCTCCCCAATAGCAATAAGTAACGCTCACGAGCACGCACCGAAAACGATCACGAGTACGAACCGAGAACGATCTCGAGCAAGCACCATCTGTATCGATGCTGGGAACGCTGCTAAGTATCGATACTGGGAACGTTGATGTAGCTCGGGCAGTACAATGGCCCGGGATTAGCCGTAGGGCGTGCGTCTTGCTGAGAGCTGACTGATGGTGGCACCCCCATCCTCACACTCTCTCTTCTCTCCTTTCTTCCTTTTTCTTAATCGGCCTGAAAGCGCCATTTCAACATCATCGATGTCTTTCTTCTGAGCGAAGCTCGCAAACGGACTTGCCTCACAGCAATCCAAGCGCTTACCTCTCGACTATCATCATAGTCGGCCACATTCCAACATTAACAGGTCATGCCCCTCGTTATCGCGCAAGCGCTGCGGCTCTAGCTGCAGACACGACGACACGCGCCGTGTATCCGAGCTACGACGTACTACGAATAACTCTGCAGCACTGGGAGATACGCCCAGGGCTACTGCGAGCTACATCTGCAGCACCACGGATCATCAGACTGGACTACTGACCAGGGCTGCTTGTAACCGGGACTGCTGTTTCCTCGGAAAGACCACCTAACGTGAGTGAGCGAGTGAATACCAGTACAAGCTACTGCTGTCTCGATAGATTGAAGACTATACTCCTTTATACTACGTTTCGATTGCCCAAGAGAACGAGTCGCCTACTACTACGAGTACGAGTACGACTACTGCTGCTGTACACGGCGACAACAAAAGCCTCAAGATCGACCTCGAACTACGTACGACAACCGCGTCCAATACAACTGCTGCTGCTACTGCTGCTGTAGTTAAAGGACTGTTGTAGGAACATTACGACGAATAGTGGTGTTAAACCCTCAAAATCGACCTCGAGCTACGTACGACACGTTCAACACAACTGCTTTGACTACTGTTGTTGTAGTAGTTCATGGATTGCTGTACGTATTCCACAACGGACTGTGGAACGGAAATCTCGGACGCCGAGCGACTCCTTCTGCACGACATTACCAACCTCACGATAACAACTACTGCACGGCTGTAGATTGTTGGGGGCTCTGTTTTTTGCGTGCTTAAAAATTCGTGACGGACTACGGATTAATAAGTTTCGGAAGCCGAGCGACTCCTGCACGACATCACCAACCCCGCGATAACAACTAGTGCACGGCTGTAGATTGTTGGGGGCTCTGTTTTTGCGTGCTTAAAAATCCGTGACGGACTACGGATTAATAAGTCTCGGACGCCGAGCAATACGACAACCAACCCCACGATACCAACTGCACCGCTGTAGATAGGGGCTCTGTTGTGCGTATTTTAAGAATTCACGACGGACTGTGAATCCTAAGTCTCGGACGCCGAGCAATACGACATCAACCCCACGACACCAACTGCACTGCTGTAGGTAGGGGGCTCTGTTGTGCGTATCTCAGATTTCACGACGGAATGTGAATCGTAAAGCCTCGGATTCCGAGCAGTACGACATCAACTCCACGCAAGAAACTGCTGCCGCACTGCTGTAATAGTTTGGAGCTCTGCTGTACGTATTCAAAACCGCGCATACAGCCCGAATTACTGCCTGAAGTTCGGCTGCTGCTCGTAATCATCCGCGCCGGATAGCGGATAACTGACGAGACTACTCTGCATCGAGTTCGACGAACTGAGCTGCTGTACGAGACATCCACGCCCAAGACGGTACTTTGGGCTGTATGTGGACACCGTCAAGTCAACGCTGCGTCTACGCATCAAGATCGACTTCTTCGAGATACTGTGCTCAGGAGGCCTGCTGTACATCAAGTTCGGCTTCAACTTCTTCCACCTACTGCTTTGCTGTGCAAGACCGTTCTACGCTCGAGAGTACGACTTCGAGTACGAAAGGCTGCCAAGATGGAGGACTTCAACAGCAACAACAGCAACGTCGCCAAGACCGTCAGGGGTCTCAATATCTTCAGCGGGAGGGTGCCCTCGGAGTTCAAGGACTGGCGTAAACAAAACTGCTTGGTGCTTAGCATCAATCGCAGGGATGTATACGCCATTATGCAAGGGCAGCCCAGGCCGACCACGGCAACGGAGGGGTCAACAGGTAGATATCTAGCGCAGCAACAGGAAGCGTATGACAGAGCGTCTCACGACCTCTACGCGATCCTTTTCATGGTGACGCAGAAACCAGCATCTCTCATCGTGCTCAAACACGAGGATGCAACCGGTACGAGCGGCGACGGGCGGAAGGCCTGGGAGAAGCTTCAAGAGAAGTACCTCAAAGTTACCGACGAGACAATTGGCCCAAAGACAGCAGAACTGGCAGCAACCGCCATGAAAGCCGGAGAAGACCCGGACGACTACTTCACCGAGGCGACAATCAAGCGCGCCGAAGTGGAGGCTATGGGCGAGCCCATGACTGATCGGCGGTTTAAGGAAATCGTCGTTCAAGGGTTTTCGCCGGAGTACGAAAGCATCAAGTTAATGATGTATCGTGATCCGACCTTTGATCTCGCCCAGATCCAGACGACAATGCGTCATCTGTACCTTGACAACATGTCCCGCAGCAATGAGGCGAAGGGTAGGATTGCTGGACATGGTATCGCCATGCCAGCGGAGTCAGTCATTTGTTACAACTGTGACGAGGTAGGACACATCTCGCGCAACTGCCCTATGCCCGCCAAGGGCAACACTGGAGGATACACCAAGCAGGGCGAGAAGGGCAACAAGAAGAAACCTTCTGGAGCAAACGCTGGAATCGGAGGCGGCGACGGCGCTGGGGAAAAGTGGTGCTCCGTTCATAACTCCACGACTCACAACGACGCCGACTGATATAAGCAGGGAGCGCCACGCCCACAGAAGGGCAGCGCTTTCAGCACACCTGTGCTTAGCGCCCACGCCTCCATTCCGGATGACGACAAGAAGCCGACATTCAATCTCAACGACAATTTCAACGGTGGTTTCTTGTGGATGGGGTCTACTAAGGGACGGACATCTCTGCCCAAGAGCTGCGGAATCACGATGCAAGTGGACAGCGGTTCAACAGAACACCTTCTGGATGACGAGTCAATCCCCGGGTCGAAGGACCGGATGGAGGACTACACACTGCTGGACGCACCGAAGACAATCGTGACTGCAGGCAAGAACGAGCTAAGGGGAACTGCAACCGGGATCCTCTACGGCACCATCGTCGACCAGACCGGCAAGAAACATCGAGTACGGTTTCCCAGCTTGATCGTATCAGGCCTGGGGCGTCACGTCTTCTCTTCCCCCGTAGCAATGACCCGGGGGGTCACCACCGTTCTCGAGGAAGGCAATCTTCACTTGCGGAAGGGTGAGGTCGTGGTGCCGTTACAACAACGCAAAGAGGACTTGGGTCTAATTTCATTCGAGGTGGAGATTACTGCTGCGGATAGCGGAACTTCACCGTCTGGGATCGCCAAAGCGCTAACGCCTGGGGCCACTGAAGCATCTTCGCCTGGGGTCGCCGGAGCAGCATCGCCTGGGATCGACGTAGCACCATCGCCCGAGGTCACTGGATCGTCAATACCTGGAGCTGGAGTAACCGGAGCGTCATCAGCAACAGCTGGAGCGTCCTCGTCAGGGGTTGCAGGATCCTCATCAGGAGCTGGAGCGACATCGCCAGGAGTCACACCTGCAATTTCGCCCGGGGTCACGCGTTGCGTCTCGCCCGGGGTCGCATCTTCTACTTTGACTGGGGTCGCACCGGAGGCACACCATCACGTGGTCGCCAGCACGGTATTTGGTTCAACCGCTGAGGGTAGCTTCACCGAGGACACGTTCGAGGTAGCGTACGACGAGCTCACCCCTACCCCGTTGCTCAATCTCACGGAGAGAGCACCACGGGTAAACCACCTGGATCGGGCAAAACCACCGGATAAGTACGGGAGTTTCGCCGACACCGATCGGGACCCATTTCGAGTCTCGAAGCAGGGAAACATGGTGATCCAACACCAAGATCCCCGTCACGGAACAACATCGCCCGAGACCCTCGGAGCACAAGCACGTGAGGTCATCGGAGCGTCAGCGGTGGGCACCACTGGATTGCCGTTGCACTTCGGAGCATCAACGCCTGGGACCACTGGATCCCCATCGCCTGAGCTTGCCGGAGTAACTGCATCTGAAATCGCTGGATCATCCTCATCTTGGATTTTCGGAGCACCAGCTGGAGGAACAGCATCATATGGGGTCGCTGGATCATCGCCATCTAGGACCACCGGAGCGTCAGCTGCGTCATCATCGTCAGGGGTCAACGGATCGACAACGTCCGCGTCACCTGGGGTCGCACAAGCTGCGCTTGAGCTACGCGCTCGACCCAAGCTCAACACCGAGACCGACAATGAGCTGAACGAGATTCACATGCTCACGTTCACGGAAGAACAACCACGGGCCAACCCCGCGGCAGGGCCTCTGGACTTCGCACACGGTGACGGAGAACCAGTACTGACATCAACGGCCTTCGTGTACACTCGCAAGCCAACCTCGGGCTTCCTCTTCTTCCTGGACGGAGGGTCCATCAGAATCGGGGCCAAGACGCAGACACTGACTGCATAATCAACAGCGAAGGAGGATCGTTTGGTGGCAACCAGTTTTGGAGCGAATGAGGCCATCAATCAGACGATTCACATCATGGACAGGCTCGGGATGCAGGACTGCTATCCTGCGCACACGCCAGGACACGCATCGGAGCTTCGAACAAGCTTCAGGTCGTGATTATTTCGCGACTCCGGGACTTCAAGACGCATGGCAGGAGGACCCTCCATGTGGACGAGTATAACCGGGAAATCGGTATACACGAGGGGTGATGTCTCTCTACAATAGCATTCGTAGTCTGACAGCTGTATTAGCGCTGGCAGTGCCCCTTTGTTCCTTTGTTTGTGGGCGGCAGGAACATTGGGAGACCGTTCGATTATATGCTTGTTGCTAAATGAACGGAGTCACTGTTTTAGACTACGAGTACTGCTAACATCTTCTATTCTTGGTCGATTAACTGACTGGAATATTGTTTGCGTTTGATTCTAGTTATGTAGGCTAGTAGTTGAACCTGTGTAAAACATGCAAGTTGTAAGGTGGGCAGAGACATAGCAGACTGCTATAATGTAGTTTGATTCCCCATTTCTTGGTCACAAACTGATCGCTGGGGTATTCGCATCTTATTTGGTAGCGTACGTAAGCGTATGTGCCAATACTACACCCATATTGCCGCCGTTCATACACGAGTCTGAATATGTGGTTCAATTGCTGCCTAGGTTAGAACATCTTCCGTGCAGCAGGACACATTGTTGTGGAGATCTTCGAGTTTACGGAGAATTCAACTCAGTATAAAGTTTGATCACGCAAGTAAGTAAAATCGTTAAGGAAGTATTTTATTCGATGTCGTATAGCAAATTTGACGATGTCACCTCCATCGAGGGGTCGTGTTAGTGATAGGTACTTCGCTACAGCAGTAGCCAGTAGCCTACCGAGTCGCTGATCGGTAACATAGTCGTCTATAAGTCAGAGCGCAGTAGCACGATCTATCCACGTACGTACCACAACAGGATATACTGGATATAAGAGTGGTATTGCTTGGTACTCAAAATACACGTAAGAAGAACGCTCCAAGAAAATTCTCCTGGTAGTCGTTCGTCGTAGTTCGGCGCAATAGCAATAAGTAACGCTCACGAGCACGTACCGAGAACGATCACGAGTACGAACCGAGAACGATCTCGAGCAAGCACCATCTGTATCGATGCTGGGAACGCTGCTAAGTATCGATACTGGGAACGTTGATGTAGCTCGGGCAGTACAATGGCCCGGGATTAGCCGTAGGGCGTGCGTCTTGCTGAGAGCTGACTGATGGTGGCACCCCCATCCTCACACTCTCTCTTCTCTCCTTTCTTCCTTTTTTTCTTAATCGGCCTGAAAGCGCCATTTCAACATCATCGATGTCTTTCTTCTGAGCGAAGCTCGCAAACGGACTTGCCTCACAGCAATCCAAGCGCTCACCTCTCAACTATCATCATAGTCGGCCACATTCCAACATTAACATTGACAGAGTACATGGGCGTACCTGGCGGCGAAAACCGATGTCCCCCTTTTCGTCACGGTATAGGGGGGGTGTCCCCCTTTTTGTCAAATGACCTAAAAGAAACACCTAACCTGAGTGAGCCTTAAAACTTTCAAACTATTTTAGCATACAGACAGGCTAATACGTAGCAGTAGGATTTAGTGAGCACTCGCCGCTGAGCACGATTTCTTATTCCAAATTTCTTAACGTCCTTCCCAACGTGAGCCTTGTTTTCTTAGCAGGCTGTTTCCTATTCGTGAGCCCTATTTTCTTAGCAGGTGGTTTCTTGTTCGGCGGCAAAGGTTTATCTTTGGTTGATGTGTGTGCTTGTCAGTTGGTTTGTGTGGGGTGTAGAGCGTGAGGGTGCATTTTATAAGGGTTTCCAGTGATATGACAAGGCGTTATTCGGCGGGATCCAAAAGATCGAGATTGAAAGATTGAATCAATCGTTCTTCGATTCTCGATCTAGATCGGAAGATCGGCTGCGAAAACCACCAATCCAATCTTGAGATTTTCGAAAAGATCGCGATTTTTTCAGGGCAATGCAATTCCGGTCTCCATCACTGGTTTGGACACACCTGTCTTTGTTGGCCTCGTCTGTTTTGCTCGTACTTGTGTTCATTTTTACGTACGAGTAGTCGTATGATACCTCGAGTACTTACCACACACAGCTCACGGGGCCTTACTTTTCAACTCTGGTGGTGTACATGGCAAGCCCTGGTCATACTCGTCAGGGCTGCCTCCATCTGGAGCAGCTGCGTGCACACTGCGGCGAGCTGCGGGGGCGGGGCTGGCCTCGTCCAAAACACGACTCGTACCGACGAAACTCTCAAGATGCCCCTGTTCCCTTTTTGTTGGTGATCCAGGCCTATGAAACCCTACTTGAATCAAGTCAAATCAATGCGACACGAAAACCGACGGCGGTTAAAAAGAGCGACACGTTTTCCGACGGTTAAAAATCGCTAGACCTATGCCAATGGGAAAGCAAAGTTGGAAATCGATCTTTGAAATATTTGCCTGGAATTTTCAGGCTGAAGATCCGCTCGTACCGCCGCTGTGGGAAAAAAGGGAAAAAATGTTTGTTTTTTTTTCTTATGTTTTTTCAAACGGCTGCAGGCGGCGCAATTTGCCCTTTCTCGCTGCGAATCGTCAACACCCTGATAAAAATCAGCTCGAGGGACGATAGACCTTCGATGTTGACATCGACATAGGCCACGGCCAACCCGCTTCAGGTCGGGCAAGACCAACGAGTGTAGATGACGGCCTCGAAGGTATAAGGTGGATCCATGGTCTAGGAGGCGAGAGATTGCTGGCGGCGTCCTACGCTCTTCTCCCAAACCCGAAAAAAACAAGTATTTTTTGCCCTTTGTGAAGGAATGCCCATTTAAGAGTGGGGACACAGGAATGTCGAAGCTGGCCATGGCACGCTTCTCCTTTGGTAAAGTTCTTCTTGTTGCTTATCTCATGGTAGAGCTCGGTAGGGTACGAGAACGGAGTGCGAAGGTAGGGCTCAGCCAAGTACCAGGCTGCTCCCACTCCATGTATCTTCATACATATACGATCTACGGGGGCGTTTCCGTTACTAGCACGTCACGTGATCTCATACTCGTACGTATTTGTCTATCTACTCGCAGTAATACGTATTGCATCTCCTCATATCTACGTGATACCATCACATTAGCCCACCCTGAATAGTCGTAGATGCAGATCACACAACGATCGAAGGATGATAATCATATCGTCCTATACATCGGCAAGGGGGGTCGAAGGTACGGCTATTCGAAACAATTGAATCAAGATGAGGACATAAGTCTTCCCCACACCTCGTAGTGAGGCTTCAACGCCTCACCCGAGAGACAAATGTGCCATACGAGAAGAAAAAGCTACGATGCGCTACAGCAAGCGGGTATGAATTAATATGAAATCCAAGTGAGCGAACCGCAACGTGAAGGTGCCGAAAACAAAACGAAATCCAAAAGACTGAAGCAGAAAGGAAAGCACAAAAGAAGAGAAAACAATGCACACTGCGATGGAAAATGGATAAAAAGCAAGGTCCCGAACTTGGACTTGAACAGGCTACGGGCCGATAGGAAAACAACAGATTCCGACCGAAAGGAAGCACGAACAAAAATCCCGAAGGCTGAAGACGGTACGAAAGCGAGAAGTGCGCTGCAAAGCTTGAAAAACAAAGCGGGGGGTCGATAGCGAAGGACGTAGAGGCCGGCAACAACGTGGGGCCAATTGTCTATAAACGTGGGACCCGAAAAAGCTACGTAGGTGGTAACCACACACTACAAGCGTAAGTCGAAACTAAACGAGATTATACGTTTGAAAACAGGCAAGCCAAGAAAAGAGAGGTCAAGAGAGAATGCCTCGGACCTGGTACACCACGCCATGAAGAGAAAACGAACGAACCATAAAGTATACCGCAGGGACTGAAGCTATGCGTAATCCGTAGGAAAGACTACTCGCAGAGGAGACGGGCAATCCGAGGACTGAAACGTCAAAACGAAACGCCTCGTAGGCTGAAACAAAAGCAAAAAAATATGCTACCCGTGTCGAAATAGACACACAAGAAAGAAAAAGCCAGGGCGCGAAGATAGAAGCCCGGGTATAAATACTGTAGCACCACGGTCCAGCGTCTATCGAGAAAGAGGGGTGGAAACGGCGGTGCAAGTTAAAAAACAAAAACAATAAAAACGCAACCGGAAATGACAACACCACAGAACTACGGTGGTAGGTTGAAGAAAAACACAAAGCTCCCGAAAGTACAATACCACTGAAGTTCGGTGGCCCTCGTGGAGGAGGCAAGCGAAACCGGCGGTGGTAGATGGAAAGAACGTACATATCCCGAAGAAGCACCATTATCCGAAAGACAAGAGAAAAGGCAGGCACGCTGGGAATCATGAAGCTGGTGGCTCCCGTATCGTTGGACCTGAGGGGCTAGCGTTGCGCCATTGGTAGAAAGACAAGACACAAAACAAAATGACGACGTCGAACAATAAACGTGGGGGCCATATCGTGGAACCTAAGAGGCTAACGTAGGGCCTCTGGTCGAGTCAAAAAAAGAACGCTGGAGGCTACCAAAGCCAGTCGCAAGTATGCGAAGAAAACAAAACAAAACGAAAAGGCGGCACAGAAGGCGGAAGATGGAACCTAAGCCGGAAAGTTGAAGCGGGGATGAAAAACGTGGGATCTCGGAAAGCTGGCTTAAAACATGTGATACTCCAACAAAAGCGTACGTATCAAGGTTGCAGGACCGAAAGCAGTCACGCGAAGGGAGCCGAAACCGAAAAGATCTACGAACTGGCTACTAACGACAACAAGCTGGATCGGGGTCAATACGCGTGAGACCCAGAGGGGGTACACTCCTAGCTTCAAATGGATACACGCAACAGCTTGTAGAAGCGAAATCCTCCAACGATAATGAAAATAGGCCGCCGAACAATGGTGTGACCAAAACAAAAACTCGTGCAGCTTGGAATAAGCCAGGAAATATTTATATTGCCAACAAACTAGTTGATAAAAGAGAACAAATAAAAGCAACAACCCACAGCCGGGTTCGAAGGTGGCCGATAAGGTGGGACTCTCACGGGCTATCATAGAAAGTGTACGCAACATAGTCAAGAAGAATACAGTAACGGGGTACGAGAGCCAGGAACGCGGGGTCGGTAACTGGAGACCGTGAGGGACAGCAATGGAAAAAATAAAGCAGGAGCTAGCCGTAGTGGAGTGCAATGAACTGAAATGGGGGGTCAATTACATCAGGCCCACAAAGGTTAGCTGATATGAACTGCTCGCAAAACGCGGTATGCGGCATAAGTCAATACGTCCCAAAAAGGTATGCCAAACACAAGGAAAAGGGAGATTCACGGTGAACGACCTGGGGCTGGAAAGACCTGGGGCAGGAAAGCCAGAACGAGGTCAATACGTGGGAGCCTTGTGGGTAGTTATGCCGCAAAAACAAAAGAATAACAGAAACAAAACAAACTTCAACATAAAACAAGTTATAATAGTATGGGCTGCGAAGCCAAAACGGGGTCGATCACATTGGGCCCGTGGGTGCATGAATGTCGACAACGAAGATAAGTGGGGTCAATAGAAAATCGCCTGTAGACGGCGAATCCAAAGCAGGGGACAACAGCGTGGGGCCCTTGGGGGCTAACAACGGGAACCCAATAAGCTGCCATGTAGTACCTGAAAACGCAGTTCGAATACAACAAAATCGGAAGCTGATACGCTGGAAATAATGCCCAACGCAAGTGCGTCAAAATAAAACCAAAAGAACAAGTAGAGGAAATGGAGAAGAAAGACTCATGCATCGAGAAGAAAAATGTATGGAGAATCGATGGGTACACCTTACAAGTTAATACGGAACGTTCGTCATAAAAACCAAGGAAACAATCAACCAGCAAAAGAGAACTCGGGCGTCGCGAGACAAAACACGGAAATCAAATATGCTCCTACCAAGCGTGTAAGGCGAGGAGAAAACGGAGCTGCGAAACCCGTAGCGTTGTTACGGTAACACCATGGTTCTATGGCCTAAAAAAAGGTCTAGACTACGTGACTTAAGCGGTGGCCGGTTGAATTAAAACAAAAAGTTACGCATGATCCTCGTTCAGAAGAAAAACTACGGTCTATCGAACACTTAAATCGCAATTTTAAGTGCCAACGCAGCGATAATCACCGAAACCAAAGTAAAACAAACCTTATATTTCGAAGGCGGGAAACAAGACCGAAGGCATACGCTGCTAAATTGTCAAGACGTTCGGGAGGTCTACAAATATCGAAGGCCCCCGAGAGGCTATCTCGTAGAGGGGAGACGTGAGTCGATAGCGCTGACGCGACCGACACGGGGCCATTGTGGGGCCAGTCTGGCCGAAAGGTGATACGCGCAAACTATAGTCGTTGGAAAACAAGTACGCCCAGAAATGGGGAGAATACGGCAGAAGATACATGTTTCCGTCATGAAAAGTGGTGCAGGGGAAATGCCGCAAATATATAATCAGGCGAAACCTTGGCGATTTCGCGAGCTGATGCTGTAAGTAAACCGAAAAGAGGTCGAAAAACGGGGGGTTAACTACCGTTGGAACCGAGAATACTCGTAATATAAGTATGCTGGAAAAAAAGGGGGTCGTGGAGTAGCGTTGGACACGGGAGTCCTCGTAGGGAGAAGACGGTCGTGTGAGACAACGGAAGGCTGGTTCGAGCCAATACTGCAACCAGACAGAACAAAACAGACTAAAATCATACGATTGCTGAACCCATATTTAAACGAAAGCGCCTTATGCATACCAAGACCAAACCAAAAAAATAGAGATGGGCACACTTCTACCAAGCACTTCTTACATACTGCAAGATAAAAGGTCAAATAAATTGTAGTACGACAGTTTTGAAGCCTGTGGTAAAAATACGGCAAGCTAAACCGAGTGGCAATCTAAGACAGAAATACGTAGGTTCGCTTCCGACTGTAGTATCCGGAAAGAGACTAGCTAGACCGGCGCAAAACAGAAGATATGGACACGAAATGTTGCAACCTACATTCAAAAAGGAGGCTAGCGAAACCAGCGGCTGATAGGTTAGAATACGACACCAACACAGGACGCTTGTCTACAGTCGGGATCATCAAAACCAGGGCAAACCGAAAAGCGAAATAAAACGAAAACATATTGAAAATCACTGATGAAGAAAAGCCGAAAATAAAATAACTCATTACTACTGCAGAGTAGTCAAGAACGGCAGAAGGGGCAGGGGGGGTGCATTGAAATGGGGGTACACCCCGCGAGCTAGGCTCCTGTCTTGTGGCGTTACAGGCAAGCAGACCCGCAGGTGGCGAGGGTGCAGAAGTCCGTTAAGGTTGGTCGGAGAAGATGACGGCGGCCGTGGCTATGAGGAATGGGGTATCCGTGTTGTACATATAGGCGTGGTGGGTGACGCTGTATGACCCCACGAAGTGCGTCGAACAAGGCGTGGGCAGTGCCCGTGGTAGTGATTTAGTCTTAACAACCTTTTCGTCAAATTGAGTCTCTAGCTTTTGATTGAGTCTCACATATAATACGAATACGTCAAATAAGCGTGTTATCATAAAAAAATAAACCCTATTGCTTAGTCCCAACAAGGGAATCGGAGACACTTTTTTTTAACGCATTTCATTCATTATTGTTGTTCTTGACAGTCGGAACATCGATTACATACAGCAGTATGTATAGTACCTGTATGCAAACATAATACGTACGTACGTGGAAACATGGTTTAACGCGCGTATCATCGTATACTGTCTGCTGTACGAGGTATGTCATATTCCTTCTGCACTAGAAACAGTAGTGTACGCGGATTAAGATAGTAAAGACTAACCGGAGGGATTATTGTTCAGGTGTAAGTCTGTATGCATATTATAACCATCGTAATGCTCTTATTGAGGGCTGGAAGATTCCTTGGGCTCACTGAAAACTACTGTAAGTTAAAAGGTCATTTCAATTCTTCAAAATCTAATCTTCACATCATTCTATTTTGTCTGCAGATTATTCTGAACATTCGCAGCCCGTTGTTCATCAGTTAACGCATTACCCGTCTATCAGATTTATCGAAACAAACGCTCTGTTATGGTTTCGATTAGAAGGGTTCAGCTGTTCACGATTAAAGCGAGCATTGAAAAAAAAGCTACTCGCGATTAGTATCATTATCATATTTGCCAGCCGACAATGTACAGCATGAGCTCAAACGTTGATAACTCATATAACACTCCCGCAAGCAGAAAATCACGGAAACAAAGGAAGTATCATCGTAAATAGTAGTAGTAGTAGTAGTAGTAGTAGTAGTAGTAGTAGTAGCAGTAGTAGCAGCAGTAGTAGTAGAAGTGGGCGGCCGCATTTAAGAAATATTGATTTGGGAAAAATACTCGTACGAGGCTCAGATTAGCACGAATATTGAAACAAATTGGCCGAGAAACATAAAACGTTAGAAACTAAATAAGAAATTCAGCCTCGACCACATCTTGACGTTTCTTAATAGCCCACTGTACTATCTAATGCCACATGTTTTATAGATGAGGACAAAGAAAAGAACCATGAAGGTCTCTTCGTGTCGTTTGTCCACCATGCTCGGCACGATTTACCAGCCCATAATGAACTGAAGTGCAGTGTAGTGCAACAGTATATATAGTATCATACCTAAAGTGTACGTAGGTATGTACTACCACAGATACCAGGTATTCGCCATCCGATTTTCGTTTTGCACTAAGTTATCATTTACCAGATAGATTTTGTTTGTTCCATGAGACAAGACGCGGCGCGCAGCTTGAGCCAGTACGAGGTGTGCCGTAAACAGGCAGCGGTGCTGCTGCCGTGTGTGTGGACTCCGGAGACATCCCGCCGAAGGCCGTTATGTTTGCCTCGTAGGCACTACTTACCACCACTCATTATTATTACGTATGTATACGATACGACGTATCTCGCACGTGTTTAAAGAAATAATAGGGCAATAAAAGAAATACAAAACAGGAAACACAAGACGTATAATATGATACGAGTAACTTTTGCGTATAATATACCGCTCATATTGTGTTGTTCGTTGTTCGTACCGATACCTGTTGTAGTCGATATTCCGACTGTCAAGAACAACAATAATATTGAATGAAATGCGTTAAAAAAAGTGACTCCGATTCCCTTGTTGGGACTAAGCAATGGGTTTCATTTTTTATGATAACACGCTTATTTAACGTATTCGTATTATACGTGAGACTCAATCAAAAACTAGAGACTCAATTTGACGAAAAGGTTGTTTCTTGTGGTCGCGGTGTAGATGTCGAAGAGGTGGCTAGAATGGCAGGTATGTGGTCGGAGTAGAAGCTCCAAGTAGTCGTCGGTGGTGGTGATGCCGGGGCCGGTCTGGTGTTGGCGGGGAAGAGGTAGGTCTGGCAGCGCGGCGGCTGCAGCAGTCAGTGTACTTGATTCGAAGTGGTGGCGCTAGTAGCGGTGCCGGGGCCGTTTAGTGGCGGCAAAAAAAATATCGGATGATAGGTGAAGCCGCTGCAGAAGTTCCAAGGTAGTCGGCACTGATGATGTGCTGGGACTACTTGATAGCGGACCGGAAGGAGGTCGTCAGCGGGTCGTGTGGCGCCAAGAGCCGCGCGCCTGCCACGCGAAGCAGCGGTGCCAAAATTAACCCCAATGGAAAAAATCAAAAGGGTTGGCGGAGCATAGGGACTTGGCGCGATGTTCGTGCGCCCAGCCCGTAGGTCCATAATGCTCGACGCAGAAGACAAAAACAAAAGGAAACAACGAAGGACGTCATCAGGCTCGACGACGAACTCCGGAAAGATGGAGCGTAGATGGTGCATGAAGGCTGTGCAGCCGACGATGTCGGAGGCGATCTTGAACGGGTGCGTGAAGCGAAGACGATGACGATGAAGTTGGTGAAGAAAAAGATGCCGATGTAAATGTCGCGCGGCAGCGGGGAGTGGACGATCTTGGAGGCGCGGCTGTAGGTGTCTATGCGGCGGGGAGTCGATGATCTTGGGGGCGAGGTTGCAGGTGTCGCCCGGCGGCAAGGAGTCGATCGTCTTGGAAGCATGGCTGCAAATGTCGCACGTGAAGCGAAGAAGTGGCGCTGGTTCCGGGGTCGGGGGGCTTAGGGGCTCGTCGGACCAAGATGACGGTGTCTTCGTCTGTACGGTGGAGTTGGCTTTTTGTGGCGAGGGAAAGCACGTCTGAGAGGTGCGGGCGTTTAGACGATGGAAATGAATCCAGGAAGTCGGTCGGCGGGGGAGCAGGGGAGTCCAAGGAAAAGTAATGGAGTGTAGCGGAGCAGAGGGGCTCAGCCCGTTGTTCACGCGCCCAGTCCGAGTGCGTGAAGTGCTCGACGCAGGAAAGAAGGTGGGGGTAGTCATCAGGCTCGACGACTGGCTCCGGCAGGTGGGGTGGGAGCGGAGGAGTTGAAGGTCGTGGATGAAGCTCTGTTGGGGTCGATCTTGAACGAGCGCCGTCGGGCTCGACGTTGGGCTCGACGTCGGGCTTCGGGGAGTGAGGCGCCGGTGGTGGGGAGGACGATGTTGAAGGCGGTCTTGAAAGGGCGCCGTCGGGCTCGACGTCGGGCTCGACTTCGGGCTCCGGGGAATGAGGCGCCAGTGGTGAAGAGGACGAAGTCGAAGACGATCTTGAACCAACGGGCGCCTGCAGTGGGGCCTGCGCCGACTGGAGGGAGGGGGCGGCCAGAGGCGTGGTTGGTGGTGAAGGCCTCGACGGTTCCTTGGCCGGGGGCGCGGATGCGCGGTGGCGGGCAGACGTCGATCTTGAAGGCCATGCGCTGAAACCGTAGTCGGCTTTTGCACGGGGGGTTCCAGCGGCGGCGGCGCGATAGCGGGTCCGAGAAAAGATCAGATCTGAAGGAGCTGGAGATGTGGCGCCAATGGTGGATGTCGGGGAGACGATGGGTGGCCCGAAAGCCAAGCCGGGAGGAGCGCCGGCGTCCACGGCGGAAGTCGCGGAATTGCCGAGCGCGGCGGCGGCGGTGTCGTGGGCCGAAATAGGCCCGACGAAGGTGGTTGGGGTGGGGAAGGGGCCGAAGGAGTCCATGTACGGTCCAAAGAGGCAGAAATCGCCGAAGTCGTCGTCGGTGAAGGGGATTGGTCGGATGACCGGGACGTGGAAGGAGGGAGGGGGTACTAGCCCACCCAAGTCGATGCTCGGTGTGAAAGGCGCGCAGTGTGCACGTCAAAAAGGAAGGCGACCGGTGGAAAAGTCTTGCCGGTAACGGCGGAACTGTATCCATGGGGCATGAGGGAGAGAGGGGCAAGCCCACCCAAGTCGATGCGCGGTGTGGAAGGCTCGTAAACGGAAAAATCAAAACACAGGCTCAGAAGAAGGGAGCGGTGGAGGTGGTGGATGGTTGGTCGGATGGCAGAGCAAATACGCTCACCCGAACCGACACTCGGTTCGTCGGACTACAAAGGGAGAAAAACAATACGGTAGCTACATTGGTGGTGGTGGACCGGAAGGGAGGGTCAACGAGCCCACCCAAGTCGATACACAGCTCAGAATGCGCATGAGCGGGAATAACAAATCGCAGGATCGGATGGTGGAAGCCAATAGGAAGGCTAAGGGCAGAGGAGTAGCACTGGAAACTCCATTAGCGGGGTCCTCAAGCACGGGAAAGGGACTACGGAAAGGTGAACCAGTATAGGTATCTGGTTGGGATACGCTGGCGACAGAAAATTCTATAATGGAGA
This sequence comes from Saccharina japonica, assembly GCA_008828725.1. Lineage (NCBI taxonomy): Eukaryota > Phaeophyceae > Laminariales > Laminariaceae > Saccharina > Saccharina japonica. Next base: position 23,880 of record MEHQ01002075.1, read on the forward strand.
ATAAACCGTGTCGCAGGCAAAACGTCTACTGAAGGGTGGAGGACGGAAAGCCGGGTGGCATACCAAGGTGGAGAAAACAAAGGTGGTGTCGGCGGAAGCGAGGTTGCTTGGGCGTCAGTGAATCGGAGTTGGAAGGTGTAATCCATGGGTTGGTCGTTGTCGAGCAATGCTGGATGGCCATCGGTGGCTCGGATCCGGGAAAAGGTGGGCGTTGGTGGCGTTGTATAGGCAAGCTGGAAGGCAGGTGGGTCCCAGGAAGTCGTGGGGGAGTGGTGGTGTATCGAGCGTGTGTCGAACGTCCACTCAACCGAATATTGAGAGCGAGGCGGTTGCTATTTCTAAATGGTCGGCGTCGCCGGGGTCGGCGGTGAAAAAGGGTGGGGTGGTGTCATGGACGGTGTCCGGGGAAGGCAGTGGCGGTGGTTTCAGCGGAAGGTGGAAACCGGGGAAAATAGGCTGGTCGGACGGTCGTGGCTCCGATCGGAACGGCGGGGACCGGTGGAAAGGGTCTGGTCGGTAGGCCTCGGGTGCATGTGGGTGTCGCCTGGAAGGGCCCGCAAGGGTCCACATCGACAATTCAGAGAACGGAATAAGATCGGTGGGTAGCGGCTGGAAATACCGTAGGGTCAAATGTTGGTTGTTGGGCGAAACTGGAAAAAGCTCCGGCGTTGGTTGTTCTCGGCGCCGGTGTCCCAGATGAAGTCGTAGCGTCGGCTCCAGTCATTCAGATGAAGTCGTAGCGTCCGCCCCAGTCATTCAGGAGACCCAACGAAGCCAAGATGAGCTGCTGAGTCTCGATGTCCTCCAAATAATCAGTTTCGTGCGGCACTTTACAGTGTTTAAAATAGTTATACGAGCCACCGCGGGAACAGAGGTCCGTAGATGCCACTGCAAAATCTCGAGCGAAGGTTCGCGGGGATATCATCCGAAGTGTATGGCCGGGCGTGCACTGGCTGCGGTGGGCTGCCAGGCAGTGATAATAAGAGGCGGTCACTCGGATTTCCGCGTGGCGTCCACGGGAGGGTAGCTGGGTCGAGGAGCCCGGCTGCGCTCCCAGTGTCGCGGGGGAAACGGTCGGCATGGACGCATTTCAAGGAGGGTCTACGGGATGGGCGGAGATACCCTTGGGGACCCCTGCTCGAGTCTCGAGACTACTGTGCAGCAGGGGTTAACTCGCTAGAAGGTTCATCACCTGTGGTCCGAGGCCTTCAGGCTCGTGCTGCGCTGCACGATGCCTGGTAGGCTGACGGTACAGGGGGCTCTGTGCATGTCCTGGTCAACAACGTTCGCGAGTCTTCGCCTTTTTTGGCGGGGCTACTCCCTGGGTCCCAGGGGTAGCTGTGTAGTTAGCACGGAGTGGTCAGTTCGGCCCCGGTGTCCGGTATTTTCACGGCACACGCGGGTTTCCAAGCAAGCGCTGTTATTCCACAGGGCTGGCACACGTACTGTGACGAGCGCGAGCAGAACGATGGCCCGGTTGGTGGGGCACTGGCGTTGTGCCGGGAACCGGAACCGCTGGTAGCCGCAGTCGTCAATATGTACAGATTAATTACGTCTGCAGGGAAATCGGCAATGTTTTGTTATTTACAGCGTTGCTCATCGAACAAAAAGAAGGACGTCGAGGGGAGCATCCTGGAAAGGCTCGACGTTTAGCCCTCCTCCCACCCACACCTCAAGGCAATCACCTGGACAAGGGGGCCAACACTTGGTCAAGCGATTACTGTTGAGATGGGTGCGAGGGGGGGTGGTGTTGATGGGTGGGAAGGAGGAAACAGTTGATCCTGATGACGGTGGAGCTGGTCCTGGATCCCGAAGATGTACCGTTTTGCTGAAGGTGCAGTACTGGTAACACGCGTGCCGCACGTAGAGTTGGGGTGCCGAAATCGCGATCGGCCGTCTACGCTGCCGATGTCATTGCTATTCGGCGTACACGTCGAAAAAGCCACCGGGGGCACTCGATAGAGAGTCGGCGTCGCTCGTATCCAGATGGTTTCTGGCAGTCCAGCAGGGGTGGTATCAGTTGAAGGCTCCCGTAGAAGGCCCAAAGAAGCGTCAACACGGATGAGGCGCAAGCTCCCAGGCGGTCACAAGTTCATGTGGTTGCATGCAGTCACACTTGCGACGGTTTCGGGGGATTAATGCTAGCGCCAGGTGCGTAGCAATTTGGAGGTGGTTGCGACTGCCGTCGCGTTCAACACGGTTGCGATGGCGTCCGCATGGTTGGGCGACCTCGCTGTCGCTGTTGTGCTCGGAAATATAGCTGGTAGACGTGGAAAAACGACGGTAGTAGCTCCGGTGGTGGGTGGTGCTGAGGTGGTTGCGTGCGGCGTTGTTTGATGCCTTAGGTGATGGGCGCTGGGTTGGTAAGGGCGCGGAGTCGGCGTTGGGCGTGTAGAATGGCGTTGGTGGGGGTGGTGGACGGCTCTGTGGCAGGCTGTGTCAGCTGCAACGGTGGGGGTTGTTGAGTCGGAATTTCGCGGGTATACTTTCAACCGGTAGGTTACCGCAGGCTAACTGTGGGTGGGCGCGGGGCGATCAAAGCCTTAGGCGCGCCGTATGTACAAAAGCGGGAAAGGTAAGAGCAAAGAGCTCAGGAGCAGAGGCAGTTGGGCGCACGGGGGTGAGTGCGGTGGTCGCGGGCGGGAGCGTCTAAACCCTGGTGGGTACAGGCGCAGCCGTGACCGCATGGAAAAGGGCTGTGGAATCCGGGGGTGGCGTGTGCACCGAGGTGTGCGCACGTCAAGCTCAAGGAAAGAAGCGCAGGTAGGCGGTCGCGGTGGTTGGGCGCAGTGGTCGCGGACGGCAAGGACGGGCAGGCTCGAGTGGGGCGACACGAGTCGGCGGAGAAGGCCGTTGATGTTGGTATTGGATATCGTCGCGGCGGCATACTCTGTGGTAGCCGTCGCGGCATTTTTGCCTGTCGAGGCCGGATGTATGGCCAGGGATTGGGTTGGGGTGTAGGGATAACGCACGCACTGGAGCAGAGAACGCAGTACTAGTAGTATTCGGACGTCACGAACAGGACCGGAAGGAGAAGGTTGCTGATAAACCCGGAATGAGCTTGGGTGCTCGGAGGTGATTATAATCGCCCGGTAACCCCTCTAAGAAAACAAAATAAAAATACCGCCTTAAGGTGCTAGTATGTGCGCTACCTTTATTACTCGTCAAGTTTTGGACGATATGCCACTGGTGTTCACTATGCTCTCTCTGGTTTGTCCGGCAACACGTTCGCTTGAACCGACGTGCTCTTGAAAATATGGTGAGGCATCAAGCGAGGGGTCACTTAATCGATGCTCTGGGGCGTGATAGGTCTTACGCAGTCAGGCGAGGTAAACGTCACTCATGATGAAAGTTGGAAGGACTCTCGTGTTGTATTATATCGAGGAGGAGAAGAAGAAGAAGTGTTCTCCCGGGACGTCGGGCGTCGGTCACAATGACAGTTACATGTACCAAACATCCCCCGGAATAAACATGCCTTCTACCATATACGTATTCCACGTATTCCGCCGCACATGGCTGTGCGATACTCCCAGATCACAGCTGTACTCCGAGCATACTCAACAGCCCCCCTGCTCGGTGTACGGCATATGATAGCCATTCACATACATATAAAGAAGGGAAAACCTCGTGGGAAACCTTCTGACAACACACAAACCAAATATACCAAAACCAAATAAAATCAAACGTCAATGAACTATGACAACAGCCCCCCTGCTGGAAACCCTTTTAATGAACATTGATATATTGTTACCATTGCCAGGTAAAATGGCAATTACGCAAGTACACAATATCGACACCACGAACCTACAAACTACCAATGTAAAACGGTATTCGTAGCTCCAGGCGATGAGCCAAGATGACACTGAATGTACTCAACGATGACAGTAAGAGGAAACCCGTCCCTACGAGCAAAAATCTCTTACAAACTCCCATATAAACTATTGCAATCACATAAGAAATTACAACAGCCGCGCCTCAAAAGTAAAAAGAAAGGCAAAAAGCAGAATATCAGAGATCGCGAGGAATTTAGTTCCCTCGGACAAAAGTCTCCTTTTGCCCCCTACTCCCGCCATAGATACACAGATCGCGACGGTAAAGCGAGATAGCACTAATCCTGTTTCGCATGACTTTAAACAAATAATTTACCTGGCGCTTAAAGTACCCGAATCATCTCCCTCGCGAACAAGCATTCATCGACCCATCAAATACCGGTGCTACACTACTGAATCACGAACGAATATGTATACCCTCTTAACCTCTTAGAAATATAAAACTCTCCCGAAACAACAAAAATGTTAATACTTCCACGATTACGTCAATGTTCGGAATATCCATCTGTCGCGCCAAATACTTATCTTTTGGACGCGATACTAATTGTCTCTTCCAATCAGCATGTTCTCTGTTACCCTAAAACATTTCTCAATCGAATAATGATCCCTTTCAATTCACCATATGCTCATCCATTTCAATTCAACGCAAACCTACTCCTCTATTCCAGCCAAATCAACACATAAAAAACATCAAACCCAGCCCATGTTCATGACAAAGTTGCAGTGGAACTGGAATGCCTCCGCACTCAACGGTTTTGTCAAGAAATCAGCATGTTGCCATGCCGACCGCACGTCCGTTATGGAGATCGTTCCCTTCGCAACTAGCTCCCTCAGCAAGTGATGGCGTACATCTATGTGCTTCGAGTTCGAGTTGGTCACGGGGTTTTGCGCGAGCTGCACAGCACCCTCGTTATCCTCGAACACCGGCACACATGGTGTCCCCACTCCCGGCAACATGAAACACCAAACCTGCTGCATAAATAGCACTTCCTTCATAGTCTCCGCCATTGCGACGTATTATACTTCAGTAGTGGAAAACGTAACGCACTTCTGAGTTCTAGAAAACCAGCACACACAAGCACCCCCACACATTATCATTCCCTCGACTACCGATCTCCTGTCGGCTGCCTTGCTCACGTAGTCTGCATCGGCAAAACAATGTATCAACAACCCAAACATAAAAAACATCAACACCCACCCCAAGTTCATGAAAGTAAACTCGGCAGTTGGCAGCGGCTGCGGTGGTGGCTGCGGTGGCGGCAGGGAAGGTGCTCGCATAC
>MEHQ01002039.1:0-12363 GCA_008828725.1 Saccharina japonica
CGTTAGGTACGGACTTCAAAACCAAACCCGGGTATCGGGTATACACGTCGACGAAATACCCGGGTTTAGGTACGAGCCTTAGGACGACCTCGATACCTCACCTACGTTCTAGGTACGCCAGGTACGAACCCCGATACCTTACTGAAGTTTAAGTTACGTTAGGTACGGACCTCAGCACCTTACCTAATGTTTAGGTACGTCAGGTATGGAGCTTATTACCTCAACTAAGTTTTAGGTACGTTAGGTACGGACATTCATACAGTACAGGACACCTACTGTAAACAAGGTAATAAGAAAGCCAGGCTGAGATTTAGAGGGAAAAAAAAATTGAGGCTCGTTATCTTGAAATTAGTGTAAAAAGCACCCTCTCTCAAATAAGAAATCCAGCCTGGACCAGATTTCCTGTTTCGTATTAGGTGGCCTGTACTGTACCTTACCCGTGTATCGGGTATACCTATGGAAAAAACACCTGGGTACAGGTACGAGCTCAGATACCTCACCTTACATGTGCACTTCATAGAAACTAAAATGCACGACGTCATCTGCGAGAGACAAAAACAACATAAAATCTTGAAGTGAAATAGCAAATTACAAAGTACTCACATATGGCCTATTATTTGGCTGTTTCAGCATGGTGTTTGCGATAAACGTAAACAAAGACGAAGTTTCCTCCCGCTAACAAAAGGGATTTTCCTTCCTTTGATGATTTCGGTGTGTTTGCGATAGAAGTAAACCAAACCTTGCAGGCGACGCCTCCAAAAATAGCGAGGGGAGTGGAGAGGAGGTGAGTCAATGCGGCAAACCAAAACAAAAAAAACAAAACAGCGTACGAGCAGCAACTGCCGCCCTGCAACCGTGGCGGCGGAAGGGAATATTTTAGTGCCGCCGCTGAATATCCCACGGCCGCAAGCAGCAGCACATCTGGCGGCAGCTACGTAGCAGCAGCTAAAGGCAGCATCCGCTTGAGCAATATAAGTAAACAGCATGCGATCTCCCGGCCATATACCAAACACAAGGGCACTCGCCACCTGTCACACCTCTCACCCAGACGTACCCAAACCAGGGGTAGAGTAGCGTCGTGCACAATGAGCAAAACCCTTTGTGGCGACCAGAAGGGCCAAGATTCCCCAAGCGATGGTGTAGTTTTGTTCGCAGTATCACATATGCTAACAGCGTAGTCTTGCAGGCCCAGCCAGTAGTTACAAGTGGCTGCTGCGAGTTCATTTCTAATGCCAGTGCATACTGTGTGCAGTGCCCAGCCCTCTTAATTTAAAACGTTTTCCGCACCCGGGGTCATACCCGTACCCGCACTTCTGTACCGCTACAAAAACCTTACCTACGTTTTATGCCCGTTAGGCACGGGTAATATAGGTACTCCGCTTGATACCTTACCGGGGTGTCGGGCATACACGTCGACGAAATACCCGGGTTTAGGTACGACCTCAACGCCTTACCCAAGTTTCAGGTACGTTAAATACGGACCCCGATACCTTACCTAAGTTTTAGGTACGCTAGGTACGGACCTTCGTACGTTACCCGGGGATCGGGTATACACGTAGACGAAATATCCGAGTTTAGGTACGAGCCTTGGGACGACCTCAACACCTTACTTTAGTTTTAGGTACGTTAGGTTCGACCGATAAAATTTACCCGGGTATAGGTATACATTACCGAACACCCCCTTGCAAACAGGTTCAGCACGAGCAGTACAATAGTACCGCATGCCAGAAAAAGACAGCGTTTGACCCACCCTTTCTATCAACTGGGCGAAACTTGAGAGCACCGACTATCATTGCGCGCACTCCGCGAGTGTTGTGTATAAAACAGGAGGATTTGCGAAGACCGACTGGGTTGGGGGGAGCAACTACAGTACAGTAGAGGTGCACCGTTTTGTCTTTTTAGGGTGGTCAATTAAAGAGCTTTGCAAATAACCCGAACACATATGTCGGAGGGGAACACGAAGTGCTACATGATGAACAAACCCGTGGACTAAGTACACAGCTAGATAGACTATAGTGCAACACAAAAACGAAATTGCATGCTATAGGTGCACGCCGCGAGTTGGTTCGTGTTACTGCCATGGTTGTGTTCAGTTTGGGCGGCTGTGGTAATATGCCGCATGGTAGAACTAACGTTTTGATTAGAGTACAAATAGTTATCTTCCAAGTTTTGCGATCAATATTGGTTGCTGATATGGGCCAACCGCTTGGTTGAAACACCAACCTAATCGCGCGCGTACAAAGCGGCCGATTAGTAGTGCGTACTTGAATATGTTATGCCGTCGGTTCCGACACAATAGTTTTCATCACCTCCGAATATTGACGGCGTGTCTAGTGGACGCGGAAGAGAAGACGAAGAGATCAGATTTGATGCATCTGATATCGGCCAAGTTTTGTGAATTTCACACGGTCCGGAAAGATTACTCCTGCAGGCGATTCACTCGTAAGGCGGTGTGACACACTAAATATAAACACCTGCAGCAAAAAAATCGTGAATCATTCAAGACCCCCGTTTTTAGGGTTAGGGTTAACAAAACGTTAACAAAATGCGGCAAGACAATTCGGCAAAAAACATCAAAAGCGACCACCACATAATGAAATATGGGCCAGCGCCCAAACACAGGTGTGCCTGGTCTGTTTGGGGCCAAACACAGAAACATAGTTTAAAGCAATTAAACACCGCACTCCACTAGCCCTTCCATTGGTTCCAAACGCATTGTTCCTATTTCCGTCTCATTAAAACCCAGGTACAACTGAGCTTGTCTACTCAGATTGACGATAAACTATTGTTTCGCTTTTCATACAGTTAGAAGCCCTTCGTAGTTTCTCGCTATGCCCCCTATACAAATGCCGACGTACGTGGAGACCCTCTCCTTCTTTCCAACCTCGCATCACGCCACTCGGGCGACACACGTATTCGCCTGCACACCTCCGTCGAGATATTACGGCGTATGGACGGATGAGAGCTACAAACAAAAGCACAATCGCAGTCCTGAGTTCAATGTGAACTGGGTTTATCATTCAATGTCGGAGGTTCGTGCATCCGCCGCAAAGCGGTTATTAATAGACGGCCGTTGATTCAAGGCTGGCAACGGCGGCGGTCGGTAGAAGTAATGCGTCTGCTCCGGCGCAGTTCCAGTGCCTCGCCAAACCCCGGTGATACTACGTTGTTTCTTGTGGAGGCTCCCGAGGTGGTAATGCCCCGCGGTGCCCGTCGGATGATCCAACTTGACAAAATTCCTTAACTCAAGTAATGACCCCGTCACAGATTTACTGAATGTGGACTGGATTCCGGAGACTCACTTGTGCCCCTCGTAGAGTTGTTGCAACCTTGGATTACAACAAGAAGCATTCACTCGACCTTTTACTGGGACGTGCGTACCGGTACCTGGTATACAATATATATAACCAAAATATTCGCCTTATATATACTAGGCCTATACCTTGTATAGATTTTGATTATATCAGTACCACAAGGGCTAGCGCTCGCCATTCGGGTGCAGACGCAACCCCGTTGTGTTGTAATGAACGGCAGGTTTGTGAGATAACGTTTAAACCTTTTCGTAGTACGTGCCTGGTTTTCACCGCTGCCCTACACTTAACTATTTCGGAGGTCTTGCTGTATCCTGTTTGCCCTGTATCACTGTGACGACGTTTTATGACGAAAGGGCCTAAATCTCTCAAAGGTGGAGAATCAACGCGGACACTCGGATTGAACCAATCATTACAGCCAGCAGTGGGCGCATATGATAGAGAGGTATATGAGGTTTTCCTGTATTTCAAAATACATAAATTCTCCTTCTCCGAGGGACGATGGCACACTACACGATGAAAACTACTTGCTCGCGACTCAGGCTCGGATGGGCTCAGATCTGCATGTAGTTAAGGTGCCAAGCGGAAGCAGGGGGGTTGGAAGCCGGGTTTTCGTACCAAGCGTGTGTTCTGTACTCGGTTTAGGCAAATACCTGTGTCGTACCCAAAGCGAGAAGTGCCGCAGTCGTATGGTATGTGATATGTGTGTAGGTGCACGATATCTGGTATGTACGCATCCAATTTATGACGATGTGGGTACCCAGGTGCGCAAAATGGTTACATTGAGGGAAAGGACTGACACCAAGTATTAAACACACGCTTAAAAGGTCTACGACGAGGGTTTCAGCCACGCAAAGACATTTCGCCATATGAACTGCATATTCAACAGACTCCATGTCGTGCGTAGCATGTACCACGGTAGTACATAACTATTCGGGGTAAAACTCAATAGCACACCATCCCCTTTATTTTCAACATTATACCATCTTCAAGCTAATGGAAATGCTTCATCATTCAAAACACCACACCATCAGCAGCTGCTGACTTACGCATAAGAGGGCGGGGAAGCTGTGCAGATAAATACACGCTTGGAGGGGAATATAGGGACGGTTAGGAGACAATGGCATACACGGCGAGAAGGGGGTAGGGACGGTCACTTACCCCAAAGGACCCAACGCAGCCGGTGGGGAGAGGTTGGACATCGCGGGACGAGTGCGCTCCGGTCGGTTGTAGAGTTTCGACACGTGTGTCCTTCACTGGACGCTTCTATCGGCGAGTCAGTTCTAACACGAGGCCATTCCAGCCGTCAATACAAGAGACAATCGGATGGCCATGATTTTGTACAAATGCACCTAATATTCACGACCAGTTTGTAGTCACCGACAGCCTTCAAGCCGTGATCGACGAGGAAGCAGGCACGCCGCACATCATCACACAGGCTGCGCGGAATGAGCTGCAACTTGGGCAAGGCAGGCAAGATTATGAGCGATAGACACAATCTCAGCGGTGGCATCAGCGGTTGTCGTCGGGTATCGTGCGTGGAATAGTTATCGCAGGTTCGGCGTTTCTGAGTGAAGGCAGACACACACAGTCTTCTACAATATCCGTCGGGGAAAGCCTTAGCTTCTAAAGGAGCATGTTTTCGGAAGTTCTCCGTAAGCGCCTTCGCTTTGAGAAGATTCAACATCAATGACAGATAGATGGTGGATATGGGCGGGAGGATGGCAACTAGTTGAAGCTGTTTAACGGTTCTGTAGGAAGAAAATATACCTGCAACGACAACGAGCATACGCCATGTCAAACGTTCGTGTTGGGTATAGCAGATACACATTGACTGTAACTTTGTTGAGATACAAAAACATGACACCGCACACACACGTTTTCCCACGAGCAAACAGTGGGTGTTTGCGAATGAAGCAGGTAGGAAGGCTGTGGGCTATATCGGTGGAACATGACGCAATCAAGTCACCGACTATATCCACGTCCGGACATCTGGCAAATATGTCAAAGAGATTAGCATTGTAGAGGGATGAAAATCAATACCGTAGGTCAGACCGGTGGGACAGCTTTAGAAGCGTATGTTGTCCCACTTTGCTTTCTGATCACTGGGGGGAAAAGGAAACCCCGTACCATTCACACCCTGTGTGAGAGCAATGTTTCATTTTGAAAAATACCTTTCCGAGGGGAAAACGTCCGGAGCCGGAAGGCGGGGCTCTGGGGATTCAGTGGACAGCGGTCAAAGACCGGGTGCTTTCCTAAACCTGAGAACAACTAGACGGGGCTGGAGAGAAAGCATACAGCTTTATAGCAGGACATCGGTAGGCAACAGGTGGTTTGCGCACGGCGCGCCCCCTACTCATTCCCCCCCGCTCTCTCTTCCCCCCACGAAGTACCTCAGAGAGCTCCCCGCAGTTACTGTACCAGTCGAGGCGCCATTGCAGGTTCACTCCAGGTATGTTTGTTTGCACGGTTTCTGGGTGCACTTCCCGGCACCTCTTTTCTGCAGGTCTCGCACAGTACCCTATATTGTCATAGTTTTGTGGCGTACGCACGGATCGCTGTCTGTTCTTCACATCTGTATTTCCCATCAGGCTGCTGGAGGCAATTTTTTTTTCATCCAATCCACACGGCGCTCGAACAAAATTTCTACTTGTATGTACTCTTTTCGAGACGGCTGAACTGACCGAAAGACTGAGTAGGGACCACCGATACACAAGTTAGCGACAGTCGTGGATATTAAGATGAGCAAGTAGTCGTTGTATCCCCGGACGTATTGCTTGGCCCGTCCAGAAAAGACTACGGTACACGAGGCAACACGCGCATATATATATATTGAAATGGCGCTGCCACGTGAAGATATATCATATATTGTATTATCTGATCAGTTGATCGGTATGATGAAGCACTCGAACATTTCTGGCAGTGCTACGTTTATAAATCATAGCGAGAATGTAGGTTTGGCCGGGGGTAATTGTGGATACTCAACGAACACCAGAGAGGACGGTTGTAATGCGAATCAAATATTATAAAGAGTCGAGAAAATTGTCCATCGCCAACCTTTACACACGTTGGCATGTGGACCACATTCAACGTTTTGTCATAAGGTCCGTGATCGAAGGGAAGGGGTGGCCCAACACGCCAGGTGTCAGGATCGAAGGAAAGTACAGTAAGAATCAAGTCGATGAAGTTTTGGGTAGGTTTTCGAACCCGTGTTAGATTTTAGGGTGGTCCGCCGCAATCTTGGGCAGCTCACCACCAAAACACTGCCTCCCGTATAATTTCACTGCAGGTAGTGCGACGTGCATGTTGTGGGCGGCACATAGACAATAGGTATTAGTTGTGGCTAGCTGCACAGCGAACACACTCGATGTGAATCCTGAGCTCCGCTTTCGATGTTCTGATGAGCAGAACCGCGTGGTTGTCGTTTGTTTCTGAGACCCTAAACTACGAGTAACATACATAGCGTACTCCGAGGTGCCGTCGGGGGTGAGTGAAAAAAATGATAGGTATAAAGACACTGACGAAGCAGACCCCACACCACCTCCTGCAACCAAAACGAGTGTAGCAGTGAAGCAGTAGGAGTGGCTGCAGTAATAACCACACCTCCCTCAATAATAAAAAAAAACGCTTGGCCCGTCGCTGTGCTGCGTGTTCGTTCCCCTCGTGCATGCGGTGGGAACATGATGGTCGAAAAAAGCCAACTGCGTCTAGGGATGATTCGCCAGCCTAGAGCCTATCTACCATGCAACGCTCATCATCCAAACTAAACCCGTGCCTGATGGTGGTACCGGTATTCAAACGTACCTGGTACGAGAGTAAACGTATTTACTCGCGTACTGTGCCTACGCGTATCTGCGTACAGCGTATATGAGATATCAGTTTGTGTTTTTGGCAGAGCTTCTGGGTTGTAGGAATGCTTTTTATTGTGCGCGCCGATCATTTTGATTATGCGTACTAGGTATTTTGTTTTTGGGACCACTCTGTCCGGGTCATCTACACAGAACGCGAGTTCATTCATGTACTGTAGCCACTATGCTTTTCACACGCGCCCTATTAGCTTGGGCTAGCAAATACCAAGGGTAATCGGTAAGCATTGCCGACGACAGTGGCCCCATCCATTATACCATAGTATATTGCTATTGCAATGTCCATTATCCTTTGTCCAGAGTTGTGTAGTGGCAGCAACTGCTATCGGTAACGGTGCCCATGGTACCTCTGTGTGCAGAGGAGAGCCGTATTCTGGGGTATCGTAGTCGCGTCGGACGGGTGCTATGAGTTGGGTATCACCCAAACTTTATCACCCGGGACACTTGAGCAGGTTCATACCTTGCAATGTCCATTATCCTTTGTCCAGAGTTGTGTAGTGGCAGCAACTGCTATCGGTAACGGTGCCCATGGTACCTCTGTGTGCAGAGGATAGCCGTATTCTGGGGTATGGTAGTCGCGTCGGACGGGTGCTATGAGTTGGGTATCACCCAATATGTATCACCCGGGACACTCGAGCAGCTCCCTGCCACACGCAAACATGACGTAGAAATAAACGCAATACCATGGTTTAGGTGTGTTCAGCGATTGATAGTGGCACAACACGCATATATCATATGCGATACCTGGTGGCTCCTCAGTTCAGGGGAACCTTTACATGACCGTCGCTCAAGACGGCATGCAATACTTTACACAAGTCAGCATTACGATAGGCCGTTCTTCACCGGCCTGTGAACCCTTCGACAAAAGGGAGCTGTAGTACGTTTTGTTTGTTTTTGCGCGGAGTTTAGAGCGTGTTCCCCTGAATAGACTCGGATCGATCCTCGGTGATGAGCCACTGTGGGTAAAGCTTGTAACCAGTTGTGTCTTAAACTGTATGATGCAGACTTGGTTACTGGTTTTGGGATGATATGCACTCTAGTTAGTTATCAACGCAGACAGTTTGAACCTCCGCTCGGCCATAGGGTTCTCTGTCGGATGGTACATTCAATCGATCGTGGGGAACAGACGCTATCCAAAAAGGGTGCCGTCTCCGTTCCGTGAGCGACCATGTAGGTATCTTCATATTTCCAGTGATGTCTATATATTCATGTTCAAACACCATCGTAAAGTACCTATTACAATATACCTCGTTGGTTATAGGTGAGCGAACGTCTACGCAGTCCTCACGCATTCTTACAACCATGATTTATCTGAGCGGGGTCTGGTGGTAGTTATTTTGTTTTTTGCCAACCAAGGGGCGCGATATCAGGTACGCCGAGTAGAAATTGGCACCGCGATCGAGTACATCTCAGATTACGGGCGAAAACATGTTTTTTCGTCTTGTGCGCATGTTTGTGTTTCGTTTATATTTTAGGCTACGCGTATCCCCCGTTGAGTATTCTGGTTAAACATGTGAAGCTTGCGCACACATTACTGAATCGGTAGCCCCAGATGGTTCGCGTCAACACGCCGCAGGGGGAGGAATGTCGAGAGGCGTCTGTCTCGAGGCGTCGACGCTTGGAATTACGTATCGTGTGCTTCGATATATGTTCTCGTGATCTTGTACGTTGTTTAGCGTCAAGATGTGCCGTGTCTGCGGTTAGTGACGGTTTTGAGCAAAAACGCCGGAGTTTTATTTTGATATCGGATGCAGGCGTAGCCGCTCACCAATACAACACTGAAGTATCTTGATTGCAGTAAAGCTATTTTTTTAGTAGGCCTGACCATACTTCGTTTCGCTGCCGGTGCTGTGTTTGCAGTAAAAATGTTTTCCGCACTCGTTAGGTGTCGAGTTGTGTATTTAACTGGTCCAGCGAGCGACCGCTGTCCAGTTGTAAACAACAGCCCTGTCTGCTCGCGTGTTCTACCAGTCAGCCAGCCCGTTCCGTGCGGTATCCACTTGGTATTTCCACAAGCACGATCAACCAGACAATGCCAGCTGCTGCTGTGAAGTGAGCTACGTACTTCGTACTCAACCAACGAATATGAACCACAATGCCGAATTATCTCTACAACAACAAACTACAGTTTATTTTTAGATCTGTTCCCGATTCCTAATAATAAATTTCTCTTCTTTGCCGATTGTTCAGGTTTGTTTGACTTTGCAGAGTACCCAATTGTTGTTTTTCGGCGTGTGTGCATTTGTCTGAGGGCCGCTCTTAGCGCCCATCTGGCTACTACAGTATATACAGCCGACAATGAATCATATATGCCGTGCTAATTAGGGATGGTCAGTGATAGCCGATACGCCCAGCAGGTGTTTGGACACTCGTACACACGAAAACAAGGCCATGTACCTCGCCCAGTGATTTTTTCGTTTTGTGTCTTCATAACTAAAACCAAGCCCGTGTATCTCGCTCAACTAATACCTTCGTGTAGCAAAAACAACACCATCCGGTGTCTATGGGTATCACTCGGATTCAGTAGGCCTCAAGGTGTTTTCAGTTTGAAGTTCGTTCTGGGCGATTTCATAGTCGGGTGTACCATGTGCTAATTTGACCGGCCCTGTGTTACTCATTCCCAAGGTGATATTGCCTAACTTAGTATTATCTACAAAACAGCTTTAAATTGTCTCCTTGTTCCCGCACAAAGCGAGAGTTGATCATTTCCCAGTTAGCCCTAGAATACAGAGTCAAGCAATGGCTTACGTTCCATCTTTAAACCAGATACCAAGGGCCCGACAGCTTCCCTCCAAAGCTAAACAAAATTACACACAAAACGATAGCCAATCATGAATGTCAGTACTATAATTAATATTCAAACAGAAAATTTGAAACCCAAATATCATAGGCAAAACCCCCGCTGTGATCGACATTTTTGTAACCCGGCAGACTCGTCACCATAATGTTGGCTGCACCACACTCGCACAATCCATGTTTTCTTCAATTGCTGTACAATCCGTGTGTGCAGGGGGTTGTGAAATGTACCAATTGTTTAGCCTCATGCGTCCTCCACAATATATGCCACGATAAGCGTAACCATCGTGCCACATAAGGAGGTAGAGTTCACCTGTGTAGCCAATCAGTTAGGTGACTGGTAGTGGTCAGGCAATAGGATAGTCCATCCGTTATCCCAGTAGAGGGGACACATGTTTTCAGTTTGGGCTTTGAAGCAAGGTACACTATAGCAGCCCTTAATTTTTCGTGCAGCCGTATCGTAAGATGCCCTATCACGAAGATTACCGTTAGGGAGGTAACTTTCATTGATGGGGAGGAATTTTCGAACGGCTAAAGTGTGCCATTGATACGTAACACCCGTATGAGGTCGTATCTATTCTGACTCGCATCCCTTGTGTTAGAGTGAGGTACGCGCTTCTGTCGGCAAAACATCCTGCGAGTTTGTGACCCCGCGGAGGAAGATGAGTTTTCACAAATATTCCATCTCCCCTGCCGACACCACTATTTCACACCTCTGATAGATCAGATCCCATTCAGGGGATCTCAAGATTTTTCGATAGATAGATCTGCGGGATCCAGATCTTGTTTTCTGGCCGGGGTCTGTACGACATTGCTCTCACACACATTTTTTCCTGGGGGCATATTATTGATCCAGACCCTTCGCACATGCTTGCCTTGGTGGGATGTGTACATACGATCTACAAGGTCTGCACATGTTAGAGGAGTGTGATCGAAATACAATGGCGCGACCTACATCGGACGTGATTGATGTAATCTATATGATCTTCTGAATTTATATTGCATTTCGCTGATGGGATCTGTATGATCTTGATATTTCGCAAATGTTTACCAGCGGTGGAATATGTTCGATCTGCAGGACCTGCTGTGTGCCCGCGGTTGACGTACCAGTACTTGGTACACAAGAACAGTACCGGTATCACAGCCGGTACCTAAACTATTCATGATAAAAAGAAGGTCTAAGCTACTTTAGGAGTTGTCGATGAAAATTCCATGTACACACTAGCCTCGGATTCATCAGCACACACTAACGGGAAGCTGAAGCAAAGCAGAAGTATGAAAATGGTTGGGGGAAGCAGCTCGTGCGGCTTTGCAGCCGCAGGTGGTCTCACAACAGTAGCAGACAGGAAGGTGGTTCCTCTTCGGATCCTGCATTCGATGTTAGAGAATTTGCCGGAGGATGCGGTTGAGGACGCCGGTGGTGCTGACGTTTGTTTTTCAAACGCATACTTCTAAATTATGTAGCTTGCAAGATGCATACTCGTAGTACCTTTTAATGGTTTTCATGGTATGACAGGACTCCACCCGTATTCATATAATTACTACCTACCGGTACGAGGCATGTTCAACCTTCCCAACACATTCACAAAAACGGTGAGCGTCTTCACGGAGAGCTGCCACCCATGTATGTGTTGCCATCTGTACGCTGTATACAACTGTCTCTTCCGTACAACGTAAACGTTTGGCAGGGTCCAACCTACCTAATTTCGCTCTTATTTCGCACACGTTTGTCAACGTGCGATTCGTGTGAACTTTACTTTGTACACACGGTTTGGGTTGTCGGGGTGGGCATTATAATGTGTTCAAGATCTAGAGTACGTTATAGTTTCCTGTGAGATCTGTGCAATCTGAGGGTCTAGATAACGTTGTATGGGTGATATCCGAACGACCTAGCTTGTACACAAGTTTTTTCGTTGGTGAGATCTGTGTGATCTAGATTGTTCACACAGGTTTGCCTCGGTGGGATCAGTATCATCTATATGATCTGTACATGCACGCCGATTGTGATATGTAGGGTCTGCGGGATTATTATCATGTTTGACTGATGATATCTGTATTTTGTAGATATCACATATGTATCTGGATATACTCAGTATGATCTAGATATTTTACACATGTTGTCTGAAGTGGGATGTGCGTCATCAAGATCCTTCACAAACGTTTACGCGTAGTGCGTCAAGAACCCCGATCCCACGGCCGTTACCTCGGATGACGGTGCGAGGGTTCGCGTTACGCCCTCTCGATTTACGGTTCGCGCTTCACGCCCAAGGTCCCCGGCGGCCCCTGCGGAGGGTTCAATATATTTCTGCACATTGTGGGTGAAAGCAGGGTGCCAACTAAGATCAGATCCGAGTGGGATCAGTACCTCGTGCTAGCGCGCGGAGAAACAT
>MEHQ01002551.1:0-11879 GCA_008828725.1 Saccharina japonica
CGATATTTGCGAACGTGATCACGATCCCGATCTCCAACCCTGCTTGCCTCCGTTTTGGTACACAAAACCTGGCTCAAAATATGTGGTGAAAGGTTGAGCTGTCGCACCCATTTTGTAAAGAATTGCGCAGGACATACCACGGCACCACGGTGCGGCGGTGGGGCTGGCAGTACATCTGGTTCTGACGTCCGCAAGATGCGTGCTACGATAGAGGTAAACCTTTTCGGCCGAAATGGTTTCTGTACGATCGAGCTTCTTGACCCAAAGTCGTCGAACTGTCATTATTTTGTTGCAATCGCCTTTCCTGTTTGCTTCGGCCATGGCACTGTCAATCGGATAGCACTTTTACTTCCCTCCAAAAGCAGTTTGGGATGAGACATATAGCTCTTCAAGTAAGGAGCTCCAGAAAAAACATGGCGCGCCTCTATCGTAGCATGCATCGCCAAGGTTTGTCCTTGTAGGGGAAAAAAAAAAAGAACGGCGCCTTGTGGAAAAAAAATCCCAACGGCGTCTTTCTCGCCGCATGCTACAAATGTTTGGGCCATTTTCGCTGGATGCGACATATATCATATATATCAGACGATTTTCCTAGTTGAGAATTGCCTTTCCGATGACTCTGAAAATCGATTTAGGTAGTTGGTTGGTTTTTGAGAGTTGTAATTCTCTCACAATGGAAAAATAATGAAGGATATATTTCTTTTCCTCGATGGTAGGGACGCATGCCACGATAGAGGTGCACCATGTTTTTTCTGAGCTCCTCACTTAAGGAGCGTTATACCTCCACCGAAAAAAAGGTTTTGGAGGAAAATAAAAGTGCTGCTGGATGCGAAATCTCATGACCGAGGTATACTCTGAAACATTATTCGTCACAAAAATAAACGTCCGACGAATTCGGGTTAAGGAGCCTGATCGTTCAGAAAACGATTCAGTCAAAAAGTGATACCTCTACCGTAGCACGCGTCTAGGTATCGATCAATAAAAAATACAATTAAATCATCTAGCCTTGACAGGCGTAAAACAGAGGATATAAGGGGATTTGTATTTTGAGGCGAGGTACATACCTTCTTCTTAGTTCTTCGATAGGTTTAGACTGCCGATACTATTTATGTTTTATTTTTTTACTAGCGGTACGGCCACGGCTCCACCCGTGGCGCTAGCTTTGCGTTGCCCATAGTACTCGCATTAACCTTGTGCTGTGATGTACCACTCTGAACCGGAAAATAAGAACCATCATGCATGGCGGTATCGACCCAGGGGGTGTCTGTTTTCGTCCCTGGGTTATTGGATTTGTAGTTGTCCGCAAGGATTTCTGATCCGGGCATGCGATGTTATCATCCCCGGGTGCGGTGGAACCTCGCCGTTGCCCAAGCGCCAACTCGCGCTGCGCGCTGGCTCCATGAGGGCCAGCCAACCGAAAATCAGCCTGTGGGGTTGGGGTTTCCACACCTTGTGGAGCGGTATCGACCCCGGCGATGTCCGTTTTTGTCCCCGGGTTGTTAGAGTTGTAGATGTATGGAAGGATTTCTGAGCCGGGGATGGGACGTAATCATCCCCGGGTGCGGTGGGGATTCAACGTTGGACCGGGGGGGCACTCTCGCCGCTCATTGGCTCTATGAGGGTCAGGCAACCGAACATTAGCCCGTGGGGTTGAGGTTTCCACACCTTGGGGGGCGGTATCGATCCGGAAGGTGTTTGCTGCGTCCCCCGGTCGTTGGAGTTGTGAATGTATGGAAGGAATTCTGACCCGGGGGTGGGATCATATCATCCCCTGGAGCGGCGGGACCTCGCCGTTGCCCCGAGGGGTAACAATCGTTGGATCTCTCTGCGCCAGCGTCTCAGCCGAATCAGCGATCAGACAATGGTGGTAGGGTTTGCTGGGCGGTATCGAGGCCGGGGATATCATTTTCGTCCCCGGGTTGTAGGATTTGTAGATGTACGGAAGGATGTACGACGCGGGGATGGGAAATTATCATCCCCGGGTGCGGCGAGACTTCAACGGTGCCCCAGGGGGCAACTCTCACCGCACGCGGGCTCTATGAGGCCCAGGAAACCGCAAGGAAACCGTGGGGTTGGGGTTTCCACACCTTGTAAGGCGGTATCGAACCGGGGGATGTCCGTTTTTGTCCCCGGGTCTTTGGAGTTGTAGATGTATCGAAGGAATTCTGACCCGGGGATGGGATCATATCATCCCCGCGTGCGGCGGGGGTTCGCTGTTGCCCCGAGGGGCAACCTTCGCTGCGTGCTGGCTCCATGAGAGCCAGCCAACCGTAAATGAGCCTGTGGGTTTTCCACATCTTGTGGGGCGGTATCGATCCCGGGGATGTCCGTTTTCGTCCCCGTGTTGTTGGAGTTGTAGATGTATGGAAGGATTTCTGACCCGGGGGTGAGACGTTATCATCCCCGGGTGCGGTGGGGCTTCGACGTTGCCCCGGGGGGGAACTCTCGCCACACGTTGGGTCTATGAGGGCCAGGCAACCGAAAATTAGCCCGTGGGGTGTTTGCTGCATCCCCGCGTCGTTGGATTTGTAAATGAATGAAAGAACTTCTGACCCGGGGGTGGGATCAGATCCCCCCCTGGAGCGGCGGGACCTCGCCGTTGCCCCGACGGGTAACCCAAGCTTCGTGCTGGATCTCTCGGCTCTAGCGCCTCAGCCAAATCAGCGATCAGCCAATGGTGGTAGGGTTTGCGGGGCGGTATGCAGCCCGGGGATGTCATTTTCGTCCCCGGGTTGTTGGATTTTTAGATGTATGGAAGGATGTAAGACCCGGGGATGGGACATTATCATCCCCGGGTGCGGCGGGACTTCGATGCTGCCCCGGGGAAACTTTCGCCGCACGTCGGCTCAATAAGGGCCAGGCAACCGCAAACAAACCAGTGGGGTTGTAGTTTCCACACCTTGTGAGGCGGTATCGACCCGGGGGGTGTCGGTTTGTGTCCCCGAGTCTATGGATTTGTAGATGTATGGAAGGACTTCTGACCCGGGGATGGGATCATATCATCCCCGCGTACGGCGGGACCTCCCTGTTACCCCGAGGGGCAACGCTCGCTGGGTGCTGGCTGCATGAACTCCAGCGCCCCAGCCAAAGCAGCAAGCAGCCAGTGGTGGTGGGGTTTCTACACCTTGCAGGGCGGTATCGCTCCGGGAGATGTACGTTTTCGTCCCCGAGTTGTTGGAGTTGTAGATTTTTGGAAGGATTTATGACCCGGGGATGATAAAGTATCATCCCCGGGTCCGGCGGGACTTCGACGTTGCCCCGAGGGGCAACTCTCGCCGCACGCTGGCTCTATGAGGGCCAGGCAACCGTAAGTGTTCCTGTGGTATTGGGGTTTCCATACTTTGCGAGGCGGTATCGACCCGGGGGATGTCTGTTTGCGTCCCTGGGTCGTTGGGGTTGTATATGTATGGAAGTATTGCTGGACCGGGGGTGTGATAATATCATCCCCGGATGCGGCGGGACCTCGCTGTTGCCCTGAGGGGCAACCCTCGCTGGGTGCTGGCTCTATAAACTCCAGCGCCCCAGACAAATCAGCAACCAGCCAGTGGTGGTGGTTTTTTTACACCTTGCGGGGCGGTATCGACCCGGGGGATCTCTGTTTTCGTCCCCTGGTTGTTGGAGTTCTAAATTTATGGAAGGATTTATGACCCGGGGATATGAATGTATCATCCCCGGATGCGGCGGGACTTCGACGGTGCCCCGTGGGGCAACTCTTGCCGCAGGCTGACTCTATGAGCGTCAGGCACCCGTAAATTTGTCAATTTGCCTGTGGTATTGGAATTTCCACACCTTGTGAGGCGGTACCGAACCGGGGGAAGTCCGTTTGCCGTTTGGGTGCCCGGGTTCTTGAAGTTGTAGATTTATGGATGGATTTGTGACACGGGGATGCGATCATATAATCCCCGGTGCGGCGGGACCTCACTGTTGACCCGAGGGGCAACCCTCTGTGCGTGCTGGCTCTATGAACTCCAGCGCCCCAGCATAATCAGCTATCAGCCAGAGGTGGTGGGGTTTCCATACCTTGCGGGGCGGTATCGACCCGGGGGATGTCCGTTTTCGTCCCAGGGTTGTTGGAGTTGTAGATGTATGGAAGGATTTATCACCCGGGGATGGGACGTTATCATCGCCGGGTGCGGCGGTACTTCGACGTTGCCGCACGCTGGCTCTATGAGGGCCAGGCAACCGTAAATGTTCCCGTGGTATTGGGGTTTCCACAACTTTTGAGGCGATATGGATCCGGGGGATGTCTGTTTGCGTCCTCGGGTCGTTGGAGTTGTGGATGTATGGAAGGATTTCTGACCCGGGGATGGGAAATTATCGTCCCCGGGTGCCGCTGGCTCCCTGAGCCTCATCTAATCAGTGACCAACTGATGGTGATGGGGTTTCCATCCCGTGCGGGGCAGGGTCGACCCGGGAAATCGCCGTTTTTGTCCCCGGTTGGTCGGAGTTGTAGAGATATGGAAGGATTTATGATCCGGGGATAGGAGCCTATCCTCCCCGGGTTTGGCGGAACCTCAGTCGCTCTTTTCGGCACCGATGTTCTAGAAAGAGCCAGCTGACACTGGCATGGATTTGGGCAACCAATCAGCTGCCAGAATAGTAATTCAAAAATTTGAAGTCAGCAGGTGGGCTGGCTAGATGGCAGCCAGAACTGCGTCGGGATTGTGCCACGGCCACGGTTCGGCGCGGCATGGGACCCTGTGTTCTGCGGGTTGTGGCAGCAAGCCTCCCTGCCCATGGGGCAAGGTGGGGCTGAACCGCTCCGGATAGGGCTACTTAAATGCAGACAGACAGACAGACAGAACATAATTAAACAATATAGATGTCGTCGACGGCTGCCACAAAGGACACAAGCGTAAACTTTTTTTTTTACAGTGAGGGAAGGAGGTACATTTCTAACAATACAAACAAACGATATTTCTATTTCCATTCTCATCGGAAAGGCAAATACTCAATAAGGAAAGTCGGCTGTTACATTGTTTTAGGGTCTCTATTTTAGTATTAAAATATCAATCGGTTGAACTCACAGCTGACGGCTTTATGCTAATCCTTACGCTTAGGTAGTGCTGGTAAGGGTGGTGACGTCGTTTGGGATCTTCACGCCTATGTTGGTTTCGGTGTGCCCCGCGGGAAACCGGCTCTACCGCGCACCACGCGACCCCGATCAGCGCCGCACCCGCACCCCGGGCGCCACGCCCCGGCC
Organism: Saccharina japonica; assembly: GCA_008828725.1. Taxonomy (NCBI): domain Eukaryota; class Phaeophyceae; order Laminariales; family Laminariaceae; genus Saccharina; species Saccharina japonica. The sequence continues at coordinate 5,201 of MEHQ01002551.1, forward strand.
GCCCCATGCCTCATCCCTCGGTGACCCCGCCGAGACAACGGGCCCCCACGATGAAATCGGTGAGCGGGCGGCGGGGAAAGGCGGCCTCCCCGGGACTGCTCGCTCCGTCCCCTGGAACGGAGCGGATCAGCGGGTAGCAAGGAGTTCACAGCGCATTCGGAGGGCTTTCCCGCCCGGCGTCTAACCCCTTTACTAAGATCAAGTCAGTATATCGACACTAATTTCGAGATATATGTTTTTATACTAACTTCAAGACATGTTTGTCCATACTAGAATAAATAGTTTTTTTTAAAGAGTCCACAGATGCTCCGAGTATATTCGATACTCCGAGTATTCTCGGAGTGTCAAGTATTTTTCGTACTTCGAGTACTGAGAGTATTTTAACACTGGTGGCCTAAATACTCGGAGTACTTGGGGTATGAGCAGTACTGAAGGCCCAAATACTCCGAGTACTGGGAGTATGAGCACTCTTTATCTTCGAGTACAAGCAGTACCCGGAGTACAAACATCTAAATTACTCGGAATCGAGAGTATTGAACACCGAAATACTGCGAGTACACAAAGTACCTGAAGTATGTTTTCTCGAAAATGCTCTGATATACTTCTAGGTAATGGGAGCATCTGTCTGTGGATTATGAAATACCATAAACGCCAGTCATATGCGCTCCCAGAACCTGGGAGGAGTGACGGCCGAGTCTTCAACTGATGCAAATATGCTGCTAATACACCTAACACTCCAAGTATCGAGTACATTTCGTACTCCGAGTACTGAGAGTACTGGCGGCCTGAAGACTTGGAGTACGAGCAGTACGAGCAGTACTGAAGCCCAAAATACTGCGAGTACAAGGAGTACCTGCCGTATCGGATCCCGAAATACTCCGAGTATGGCAGTATCTGCAGTAACCATTCTCGAAATGCACCGAGTGCGAGCAGTATCCTGCCGTATCGAACCGCGAAATACTCCGTGTACAAGAAGTACCTGAAGTATTGTATCTTTATGTGCTCCTTACTCTATTTACCCCAAGGTACTCGGAGCATCTATGAAGGAGTCCCAAATAATATGTGAAAAACTGGATCTACAGAACTTCGGTCAGAATCGAAATCGACCGATTACTAGGCGAGTTAGCCGTTTTTGAACGAATTTCAAAATGAAAAGCCAAGACGTACATAAAAAAATAGAGCAAAAACAGAACAAAAAAACAACAACTGCTGGTCGTACGTGCTTAACAAGGGCTCCGCATTGATGCCGGTATTTTGTATGCGTCCGGTCTATCTACGTGCTGCTAGTTTCTGGACTGCTGCTGCTGCTGTTGCTGCTGTAGATGAGGGTTTTACCACCACTACTACTACTACTACTACTACTACTACTACTACTACTACAACTACTACTACACTAATGATGTACGCACGGTGCTGCTGTATACTTATTTCACACTACTACTGCTGTAGTGGGTGGGTGGATCGGTTGGTGCGTACGTAGGTCGGTGGGTCGGCGTGGGTGGGTCGGTTGGTACATGGATTACTGCGTTCGTACATGTTCGTAGTGGCCGGCCTTGATATTTTATTTTGTATTTTGTGTGCCTGCAACAAGGGCTCCGCGTGGATGCCGGTATATAGCGTGTCAATTTACCTGAGCAGTGAATTGCGTTCTGGGGTGTGGATCGTGGCCCAGTTAATATTTGGTGTTTTTTGTTTTGTCCGCTATATCGGCCCCGCCCTGGCATAGCTCGGCGTACCACTATTAATATCTTTATTCCACATGGTTTGTGTTCTGTATGGGCTGCGAGTGTGATTCTCCAAGAAGAGGACTGAGCTATAAATCTCCCGAAATATCAACCCTTCTTGGTAAAAAAAAACAGACATGTCGAATTATCGACAATGAACTTGTAAGGCTTGATATACCCCGAGGATGTATTGTCACACCCTGGATAGACAATTAATTCCCATTTCAATAGTCTACGTATTGCGTCTATCATTATATTCGGGGGTTGTCTATAAGTTGGAATTGCCGAGCCAAATTATTTCGATTGAAGTATATTGATGGAATTGTCCGGGTACCTCATTGTGGATGCTGTGTACTAGCTACTGTGTACTAATTGGAGTTGTCCAGACAATTGATATAGGGTGCTGTCAATTAATTGGAATTGCCTGAGCAATTATTTGGACCATTCGTATTACATGAATCTATTGTGGCCACAATTGATTCCGGATGCTGTCAATTAATTGGATTTGCCTAACCAAATTATTTTTGTTGACGTATGCTATTTTATATTCTCCGGGCAACTGATTTTGGGTGCGGTCTATAAATTGGAATTGTACCTACTATTGATTTCGGGTGCTCTCTATTGATTGGATTTGCCGACACAACTCATTTCGAATGCCATCTACTAATACAATTGTCCAACTAAAGTATTTCGAGTAATGCCTACGTATGGATTGGAATTGCCTACGAAGTAAAATTATTTCGAGTGAGATCTATGAATCGAAATTGTTCAGACAATTTGATTCGAGTGCTGTCTATCAATTGAAATCGTCTAACCAAATCATTTCGAATACAGTCGGTTAATTGGAATTGTCGAGGTCATAAATAAATGATCGAACACTCAAAATCCAAAGATCAGGACAAACCCTGTTGGGCCAACAAAATATAAAATTTGAAACGTCAGGACATAAACCTATTGACCAAACCATCCCTATTGATAAGCAAGACCTCAAACTCATTGTTGAACCAGTTTAATTGGAAGTTCAGGGCAGAAAAATGTTGATCAAACCATTCCTATTAATAGACAAGAACACAAAAAAAACTTTAAAAAACAATATTTGTTGCAAGGGCAGGACACATACCTATTGGCCGAACCAATCCTAATAATAGATGCACCACGGGCGGAATATCTCGACCAATTCCAACTAAATGGACTTCCGGAAGACTTACTGTAAAAGCAATAGTCTATCGTGGGTAGGTCCTGTATCCTATTGAATAATTAATAGAGTAATACAGTCTGCGAAGCGAACGAATTGCAGGGGGCAATTCCAGTAAGTTACAGAGTATTCAAACAATTGCCTAAGCAATTCCAATTAGTAGGTGGACTAAACTATGTTGTTGTCTTTGAAATACCAGTTGTAATAATACTTCAGTACGTTAGGAATCAAGTGTCCGCCTAATTCCAATAAATTGACTTTTCGGTGGGTCTATGGTGGGCACAATAGTACATTGCGGTGTCTATTGTCCAAGGCTTAAACAGAAACGGGATGTAACCCGCCGCCAAATGGTTTGTCCGAGATATTTAATTTAATGGGCATCCTCCGAAATATGTTGTCTGGTCAATTCCAATTCATAGACTGCCTCGGGAATCAATAGGCCCGGCAATTCCAATCGCTAGACAGCCTCACGAATCGTTTTTTCAGCTTCAGAAACAAACATCCTCATGCACCCATTGATGAGTAAAACAATCCAATTGCACCGTCTGGAATCAATTAACCGGCAACATAATATGATTGCCTATTAAAAGGAAATGCCTGATTATCTGGACAATTTATCTCGAAGCCTGTCGAAAAATGAAATTGCCAGGACAACCATTTAGAACGATGCGAACTGAATGGAATTGGTTGCGCAATTGATTTATAATGATGCCAATGAAATGGAATTGCCAGCACAATTTGTTTAGAAGTATGTCCATTGAATGGAATTGCCAGGACAATTGATTTAGAAGGATGCCAACTCAATAGAATTGCCCGCGCAATTGATTTAGAACGATGTCCATTAAATGAAATTGCCATCACACTTGATTTATGAGGGTGTCATTCGAATATTTAAATGGAATTGCCCGCACAATGGATTTAGAAGGATGCCAATAAAATGGAATTGCCGGGGCAATTCAAACCGACAATATGCTGCATTAGGCTAGTATCGCTACAATATAATGGGATAGTAAATTGCAATAGACTACAGGTTCAACCGTGGAGTATCGTAGACAACTATTCATGCCAATTGCTTCGACGATTGACGTTGCTGGTTGTAAATTAATAGAAATGGAATGGACACTACCGTTGTAGGGCCCGTTGAGTCTCTATGTATATGAATTGTCTGTACGATAGAGCTCGATGCTCTTCAATTAATGGGAATTGAGGACCTCAATAGACAGTCAATTGTAATAGGAAACTAGTTTTACCCAACTAGACTCTTGTCTATTGTCCAAGGTGTGGGCATTGTTTAGCCCCACTTTTCGTCTCCATTCGGCTTCAAAGCAAAAGCCGGTCGCCCCGGTGGGCTAGCAGGTAACCACGAAGCCTGTAAGCGTCAAGAAAGCGAGTTCGAGCCCCGCCGAGTGCATGCTCTTAGGCACTTTTTCTCGCTAAAAATATCTTGACTAGCAGAAAGCGCGAGAGCGTGAGTTAGCAAAATTCGATGAAAGTCGACGAGCGTTGGGAAGGCTTATCCCTCTGCCCGATAAAAATGAAGGCAAGAACCGTAGTGGGGGAGGAGGGAGAGGAGCCTACTTTGTGACCCCGGATCTGAGTTACGACTAGAGAGGGAGAGACGGAAGTGCGAAGATAATAAATGGGATAGAAAAAAAAAAAGAAAAAAAAACAGCTTTAAGTTACACACGGTGCCGATTATCCTGTGGACCAACAGTAGAGGCGTTGCTGGTTGGGCACCTGTACAAGGCCGAAAGGAAGGGCCTCGGCAAATGACCAGCACGATATAGGCAGGGAGAAGTGATTCGTCAGGCCTTCTCGTGCGTCGGTGACTTTCCAGCGCGACATGCCAGCAACCCCGGCGTGCCGTGCTACCTGAGGAAAGCTCCTTGTCTCACGAGAGCTCGACAGCGCACAGCAGGGCATATCACAGGTGGTCAAGGAAGAGGCCGTTTGCGAATCGGCGCTCAGTTTGATGGAGTAGCCGTTGAATTATCGAAAGCAAAATAAACAGTCCCGCCACAAACCATATGTTCCCCGTGTCTTGTTCGATACATTAACCCATGATATAACCGCTTGTGTTCTTGGAAGATACCTGGATACATGGCCCTTGAACAAAGTACGATAAATTATATGCCTTGTGTTTTGGATGGGGAATGTCAAAGGTCAGTACAAACAGCAGTAGTACTGTAGTTGCCAATTCGCAGGTATCGTTGTACCTCCTCCGACATTTCACACCCAAAACACCAGGCATATACTCAATACTCTGATCAAGTGTATGTGTCTCCCAAGTGCACAAGCGATTATCGTATGGGTTAATGTAGTGAGAGAAAAACCCGAGACCAGAGAGGGTTCTAGGAGCGAAACTACTTGTTTCGACAATTCAGCGCTGACGTATTTCTAATAATTCGTTTTAATTCAGCGACTGCTCTAGTAACAAAGCGCCCATTCGAAAACGGGTCATCTGTGAGATGTCCTGCTGTGCGCTGTCGAGCTCTCGTGAGACTAGAAGCTTTTTCCAGGTCGCACGCGTCGCGATGGTAGAGTTAGGGGCATGTCGCGCTGGAAAAGCAACGACGCAAGGGCAGGACTGACGAGGTATCTTACGACTGACCAAATCGAGTTGATTATTTGCCGAGGTCTCCCTGTTGGCCTCGTAGAGGAGCCCAAGCAGCAACGGCTCTGCTGCTGGTGCACAAGATAGTCGTTAATCGGAACCGTGGGCAACTCAAAACTGCTATGGAGCCGAATGGGGGAGTTACACGTAGCAACGAAAACCGCTCCGGGCGCTCCGGGAGAGATTTACAGCCCTACAAGTTCATCGGAAATAAATAGACCTCTCGGAGATGAATGGTCGATATTTTTGGGAGATAGGCCCCAATCCGTTTTTTGGAGGGTAGCCGATAGGTTTGTGCTTTCCGCGCGCACGAAAACAACGGCGTCGGTATTAACGTGGTATACCAGGTAGGATTCATAATTTTTATACAGGGGTCACCTCCTATTCAGCACCTCGCCTGCGGCTCGTTGTGTTGAGGCTTCACCACCAGCGGTCTGCGTTGTTTGAGAAATTCAATAAACGTTATCTATCCATCAACGTAACCTGTCGTGTACAAAAATATTTGACCATATTACAGATATATATACGAGCAGTACACTTACTGCCTACTGTAAATCAGTGGCCAAAGAAGAATAGTACATATATGTACTTGCCGGGAATCTATCATTCACCAGAGATGGGAAGCTTTACAGTCGCTGTGGCATCGGCTTGCACTTACCTTTAATGGCGTACCGACCGAGGGGCGTGGACAGCAGTGTGGAGGATGTCCACGACGCAACAGCCACAACAACGTGCGGCACTATTAGTGGTATATACCGCCGTGGTATACCGCCACCACCCAGAGATGTTGGAACGTATATAGTACGTATTAGGTGAGTGAGTAATTTTGTTATTGCAACGCATCAACCAAATTGAATGTATGTACAGATATTTAGGGCGTCTTATCCCAGTTATGACCCCTAATTCAACAACCAACTGACTCCCAGGAATCCGAATGTCAGTGTGTGTGTGTGTGTGTTCTTCACATTAAACCTTCCTTTCTACCCGTCGACATCCAGCACACCCAGTGTGCTCCAACAATGTCCGTACGTATTTGCATGTGTACGTATGCTCCAGTGCCCGTATTATTTATGGTTGTTGTAATGGGTGATGTGCCTCGTACATATTATATATATATACTATGTATACACTATGTATACAATACTA
>MEHQ01001279.1:0-181841 GCA_008828725.1 Saccharina japonica
TATCGCAGACTGCTCCCAGGAGGGAGACAGCAACCCACCAGGTACCGCGAGGCATCCTAAATAATGCCCCGACATATAATACGAAACCCCGATCTCCGTAGACCAATATATGAAACCGCCACATACGGGAAATCAGTATCGAGCAACCGCATACCACAAACAAGGGTTAATAGTAAATCGTAATCGTTTATACCTGTACTATTATAACTTCTGCTGTGCTGCTCCTTCTTGCGTATGTTCGCCCGTATATGATACGCTAATTATTTCTGCCGTGTGCTGGTTCGAGGGTATAGATTTATTGAAAGTAAAATGGATGGATTGCCACGTTTTTTCATATTATTATTCCATTTGCCATCTGAAACATGTGCAGATTACTATAGGAAGACACTCTGCGACAATGGGGGATGACACTTGGATGACAACCAAAAAAAAAATTGTCATCCCCCGTTGCTCTGCGACAGCTCTGGCACCTGCGACTTACCTCGGCCTAGTGTGTATGGTCTTCACATTAAGGGGCCCCTTCGGTCATGATGAAACACGAGTACTTGAGAGTTGAAAAAATTATATTTTTCGTTTTTTTTACCACAGCAATACTATTTCTGGTATAATAACACCATATCAGTACTCCTTAAGGAAAAGGTACGACGTATAGCTCCAGTTCTAATGCTCAGAATTTAACCCAAATGAGTAGTTTCGAAGAGCCTGCGAGCTGGTTCCAGAGACAGCCAGAGCTTTACCCCTTCGCAACTTTGCGCTTTGGTTTTTGAGAGTTGGAAAACGAAACTTGGCAGGGATGTGCGTCACACCACGAAGACAAAACTCACGACTGGCCTTTTTTTAGTTTTTGCTTTTTTCGTTCTTTAGGTACACTTTTCTATAGTTTCTGATTTGTTTAGCAACTTTGACCGTTCCTCATGCACATGTTTTTTTTTTCAAAAAAGGCCAGTCGCAAGTTGTTTCGTAATTTGTTGCGCACAACCGTGTCAAATTTTCATGTTGCAACTCTCAAAAACCAAAGCGCAAAAACGATTCCCGTGAGGAGTAAATATTCCCCTACGGTGTCAAAATTGCTCCATACATTGTTCTAGTACTTCGGGAGGCGTTTCTTGTAACAGCCCCTCACGGCTTGCAAATCAAAACAAGTGTCACGAACGTCTTCCATATCTAGTGTCGAATATGTCGATGGACTGACCGATATATGGCCTGATTTCAAATTGTCTTGATTTAACTATGGGAATATCATCCATACGTGAAATAGCGCCTCCCCAAGTAGTACGACAATGTCCAAATCTCGCGAACTTCAACTCGCACGACAAAAATCGCTTCACCGATGTCTTCCCCTCTTGCTCATGCGATCGTGCAGATATCTTTAGTGTTGCAAAAAACAAAGTGTATTATGTTTGTTATTTCCCGAAGGTGGAATTTTACGCCTTTTCGTGGAACCAGCTCGTAGATCATGGTCAACATTTGTGTCTCGGGAAGCATATCGATCAGACGCCTTGTTCGTCACGAAAAGTGCCTCCAAAGAGGCCCTTTCCAGCCGTTTTTCGTAAGGAGTACTGATATGGTGTTATTATACCAGAAATAGTATTGCTGCTGTAAAAAAAACGAAAAATTTAGGGCAGTGGCCAAAAACAGGTATACCTGGTCCGTTTGCGGCCAAAAACAGGTACACACATAAAATCAAGTAAAAAACTCACTCCACGTGCCCTGCCATTGGTCCAAAACTCGTTGTACCTGTTTTAGCCTCTTTAAAACCCAGGTATACCTGCTTTTGTCTACTCTGCTTGACTTTCACCTTTTTTTTGTCGTTTTTAAGCCGATCAGAGGCCTTTCATAGTTCCACCCTATGCCCCCTATACAAATGCCGACGTACGCGGAGACCCCCTCCTCCCTTCGCACCTCGCACCACACGCCACTCGAGCGACACACATATCTGCTTGCACACCTCCGCCGAACTTATACGAGATAGAAGGCTCCCCTTCGGGATTGTGGTTGGCTTGGAATACCAGGGGTGTCGCAAGCTGAGAAGGGAGAATACAGCAGCAGGCGTTCGTTCCTCGTACTGTTAATAGCAGCTACTCGTTATCGTAGCCACTGGGCGAGCACGAAGAACATTAAAAAAACTATTTTGCGTTGCAAGGAACGGCAGGTTCGCGAGGCGCGTTTTAAACTTGGTTTTAGTATGTACCTGTTTTTGGCCCCGAACGGACCAGGTATACCTGTTTTTGGCCGCTGCCCAAATTTTCGTGTTTCATGATGACCGAAGGGGCCCCTTAAACAGTCCTTTCTACCCGTCGACATTCAGCACACCCAGTGCGTTTGCCGATTCTTCATCCTATCATATTATACGTAGAGGGATACCAGTTGTGTGGTCACATAACTACGACGCAGAGATACTACGCTGCAATGCAGTAAGCAAAGCAGACAATGCAATGGCATACGTGTACGACAGACACGACCTTCCTGCTATTAATAGCAATCCAGCTGCAAGAAAGAGAAAACAAGAAGAAAAAAAAAAGCGAAAAGGAAAGAGGAAAAAAAAATAATACAAATAAATATAATTAAACAGATCAACGAACAAACAAACAAACAAAAACGATAACAAAAGACAAAGAAAGTATGTGTCGTGCTTCGGAGATGTGACAGACAATGCGAAACATACATATTTTAGATCATGTGCGTTGAAAGAGAAAACTCGAACGAAACAAATAAAAACAAACCGAAAATAAAATAAAATATAATGTCGGGCCCGGTGCCGACTGGTCTCTCTCGCCACTTACACCAACTCCAACCACAACTAACTACTTTTCTTTTCTTTTTTTTCCCATCCTATTCATTATCTTCGCACTTCCGTCTCTCCCTCCCTAGTCGTAACTCAGATCCGGGGTCACAAAGTAGGCTCCTCTCCCTCCTCCCCCACTACGGTTCTTGCCTTGATTTTTATCGCGCAGAGGGTTCAGCCTTCCCAACGCTCGTCGACTTTCATCGAATTTTGCTAACTCACGCTCTCGCGCTTTCTGCTAGTCAAGATTGTTTTTTGCGAGAAAAAGTGCCTAAGAGCATATACTCGGCGGGGCTCGAACTCGCTTTCTTGACGCTTACAGGCTTCGTGGTTACCTGCTAGCCCACCGGGGCGACTATAGACTATATCAATACTCCAAACAAAAAAAAAACAGCCAAACTGAGAACAGCGCTCGATTGCATTTCATCGAGGGCAATAACAATTAAGGAACACGCAGCCATATCGTCGGCCAGTCAGCTACCTACGCATCTCTCGGTCGATGATATCGACAGTACGAATCAGACGACCGAGCGTTCCTCCATTACGCCGCACAACAAGGCTTGCTACAGCCTGGCGTCTATTAAACATAGTAAAACGTCACACAGCTACAAGTTCGTCCTCGCCTTAGTTCCGAGTCTGTGTACTGGCCCATGATTTCCACCCATTGCGAACTACAGCATGTGGCCCTTTGCTTCTTCTGCGGGTTGTAACCAACAACGTATGGTCGCCCCTCATCTCGCACTGGGGCTAACCCACTATTGCTTGAACCCGATAACACTATTGCCAAACGTTGCTAAATGCCGGGACAGCCCGATTTTGCATGTAGATGCTAGCCAACGATAGATTGCCGCGGCCACATATTTGCCATAACCAACATTGTTCGTGTGGCTTTGGCGTCTTTTTAGTGAAAGCCGTACGTCTCCCACAGTGTTCTCTTACGCCTCGAAACGACACCACGCCCTCACACGCGTCTTCTGTTGCCGGTCAGAGGCAACGCGTGGAGTCGAAGTCGTACTACAACAACACAATCCGTCGCAAAGCACGGGTGAAGAATCGTCGGTAAGGGTTGGAAAGAAGACTGGACAGGCCCATACCGATGGCGGACCCCGAGACAATAAGTGAAAGGCGCAGAGTAAATGCTCTCGGACACGCATTGGGCGTAACGACGACGACGAGCTCATGGAAGGGGGCAAGTAAAAGTGAGGGAGTCCCGAGACACTTTATTATCACAGGAATTTGTGTGTCTCATGAAATATTATCATACGCACGAAGGCGATTTTAATAGACGACGTGTTGCTCATTGAACCCTTTTAAGGATGCTGAAGGGCGGCACTTATGCTACCGCGGCCATTCAGAGTGTTCAGAAAACAGCCGTGTGACGACATATGTTCCTATAGTCGCTGATTCCACAGTCGAATGACGCTTGCTGGATTATTGTACCTAGCACGAACGTTTCACCCTTTTTTGTGTTATACCCACGGTTGACAGGTATGTTGGGCTCTAGGTGGAAATATACGCAATTCTCCTTCGAGTACCCTTCTTCACAAATAAGGTTGACTCGATCGCAAGCGGGTTTCTTGTGGAAACGTGGACATAGGGCGTAGTTAGAAATGACACAATAAGATTCGTCCGAAAGAATCCTGGCTTCGACAAGGTCTGTCGCCGACACGGGTGTACGTTCCAAACCGTATCCTAGCATTGCCTTAAAAGTCATCACTACGAGGTATTTAGGCTACAATTATGGCAGGGGGGTGGCGAAAGTGTTTTGTTCAGCCGAGGGTGATAGTTTATACTAACAAACACGGTCAACCTGCGATAAGACTGAAGCAGTAGAATTGGTAGCCAGCTCGTGTGGTCGTAATACGTCTGCCACGCGAAAACATGAACCATGTCCGCCGACCTCTTCCCGTGTTTCCGTGACCGTTTTACCACTTGGAATGCTGTGTTGCCGGCAATACGCAGATAGCGGCGAGTTGAGTTTGGATGCTCTAGCCGTAGCGCTCAACAATGGATCAGACGGAGTGGAATGGTACGTGTCGACGACAAACCTGCAAATGGCTTGTTGGGACCTGTGCGTGGCCTGTCGGGGCCTGGCGATGCCGCATATTGTCGTCAAAAGGGATACCCCCCTCTATTTGTGGCTACGCCGGAATCAAGAGGCTTCGCACAAAAAAGGTGCGGTGTCACGTATTCCAGCATTGAGACCGAGCTCAATATTCTGGGACATGCCGCCAGAGTTTATTTCAGAGGGAAGCAAACTATTCCTCCGAAAACGAGGCTACCTAACCTCGGGCTGCGGGCGTCTGCTACGGTTGTCTCAATTCCGAAATGAGACAACGAAAGCCTGGTGGCCAGCGACGCTAAGGAAGATCAGCTTTGCGCAATCGTTCGACTACTCGATCGTTGACATCCTCTGGCCTGGCTGTCTAGAACAACTTGTGTTCGGCCGCGATTTCGACCAGGCAATCAACAATGTCCAATGGCCGATCTCGCTGGAACGGTTAACGTTCGGGATTTTTTTAATCAAGACATCCAGGAAATCGTGTGGCCCGCCTGTTTGAAGCAACTGACGTTCGGTCTTGGCTTCGATATGCCTATCGACAAGGTGGTGTGGCCTGCTTGCCTGCAGAGGATAACGTTTGGGGAAATGTTCAACAAACCTATACACATGGTCGTGTGGCCGACCTCGCTGCAGAAGTTGATGTTCGGGAAGCTATTCAACCATCGCATCGATCTGGTCACCTGGCCGGCTTCGCTTGAACACTTGGGGTTTGGTGATAGCTTCAACAAACCGATAGAACAAGTATTGTGGCCGGCATCGATGCAGGTATTGATGTTTGGGTCGTCCTTCAATTACCCAATCGAAGGAGTCCAGTGGCCAGTGTCACTGAAGTGTTTATCGCTCGGGTCTAATTTCAACCACCCTATCCGTGAAGTTGCGTGGCCCGCACTGCTGCGGCGTTTGACGTTCGGGTGTAACTTCAACCAGTCAATTCACGACGTGGTATGGCCGGCTGCACTCGAGCACTTAGTCTTCGGACGTAACTTCGATCAGCCACTGCAACGACGTTCGAGGAATCATCAAATTGTCGATCGACCTATCAACAGGGTAGCCTGGCCGGATTCATTAAAGCATCTGGAGTTTGGGTCTACCTTCAACCAGCCCATCGACGTCGTCTCATGGCCGGCTTCGTTGCAGTTTTTGTCGTTTGGCATGTTTTTCAACCAACCAGTCGACGGGATTGTGTGGCCGTCTTCTCTTCGATATTTGGCGTTAGGGTATACGTTCAACTATCCCATCGAAAACGTAAGGTGGCCTTCATCATTGAGGCAGCTGCGGGTTGGGATTAGCTTCAAGCGACCAGTTCAAGGGATCATATGTGTCACTTGGCAGGAGCGTATGTTGTTTGGCTCGGCTTGCAGCCCCGATATTCAGGCCGCGGCGTGGCCAGAAGCTCTAGGGCATTTGACGTTTTGGGTTGATGTTACGCGCCCCCTCGATACCGTTGTGTTGCCAGATTCGTTGCTGTATTTGACGTTCGGTCCATCTTTCAGCCAGCCAATTAGGAACATCAAGTGGCCAGTTGTGCTGAAGAGCATCGTCTTTGGGCGTTCGTTCAACCAGCCTCTCGATGGCATCGTGTGGCCCTCCTCTCTCAAGCGCTTGACTTTCGGAGCATCTTTTGATCAACCGATTGATGGGATACTGTGGCCGCCCTCGCTGGAAGAGTTGACCTTCGGATCTGCCTTCAACCAGTTGATAGAAGCAGTCGTGTGGCCGTCATCGTTGCAGAAATTGGTGTTTGGGACCAAGTTCAACAAACCTATCGACAAGGTCGTGTGGCCTGCGTCATTGGGAACGTTGCTTTTCGGTTCTGATTTCCGGCAGTCACTCGCAGGGATCATGTGGCCGATGTCGATGCATCAGTTAGCCGTTGGATCCGACTTAGATCTGCCGGACGAGAGCTTTATGTTGCGTCCATCGCTGCTCCGTTTGACGTTAGGGGAACGTTCGGTCCGACCTAGTCAAGGAATAGTGTGGTGTGCCTCACCGTGGGGTAAATCGTACAGGCCTATTTTTTCTTTCAATGAGCTGATGCAAGCCGCCGGGTGGCCAGATCATGTCAAACATGTTGTGTTTTTTGTGAGCTTGAAGAGGCCGATCGATGTAGTCGAGTTGCCGCCCTCTCTGCAAGAGTTGAGGTTCGGGCCGACGTTTAACGAGACAATGGACAACGTTGTCTGGCCGGCGAAGCTGCGTAGTATCGTGGTTGGCAACGGGTTTAATCAGCCTATTGACAAAGTCGTGTGGCCCGCCTCTCTTAGGTGTTTGGCGTTTGGGTATGCGTTCAACCAGCCGATCTGCAATCTTCATTGGCCGCCGTCATTGGAGAGACTGACGTTCGATGCTTCTTTCAACCAGCCAATCTACGAAGTTGTTTGCCCTGGCTCCCTTCGGCATTTGACGTTGGGGGAGTCCTTCAACCAACCAATCCAGGGAAACCGGTGGGCGGTTTCACTTGAAAGCTTGACGTTTGGGGCATACTTCGATCAGCCGGTCCATGGCGTGGTGTGGCCGTCTTACCTGCAGCGTTTGAAGTTCGGATGCCTCTTCAATCAACCGATTCATCACGTTGTGTGGCCGGCCTTCCTCGAGGAGTTAGAGTTTGGAACCATGTTCAATAAGCCTATCGGTCGGGTAGTGTGGCCTGCGTCCCTGAAGAATTTGGCTTTTGGTTCTTCGTTCCAGCACCCGTTAAAACGGGTCGTGTGGCCAACTTCGTTGCGCCAGCTGACGGTTGCAGGAGTTTACCGACCAATTCATGAATTCGCGTAGCAGGCGAGGCCGCGCTATTTCTATTTAACAATAGAGGCATGTACAACCATTCAAAGAACTCAGTCTTATCGTTCGTTCTGTCCGTGCTCAAGTTTGCGATGTATTTCTCGAAAATAAACTTGGGTATAATTGAGACAACTACATTGGGTTGGATTGCATTACAGTGTATTATTATTATTATTTTGTGGGGTTGGGCTTGAGTAGCCTTGGGTTGTATTGAGTTTCGTGGGGTCGGGCTTGGTTGGATTGGGTTCGTTTCCGTTGTTTTAGATCGGTATCGCATGTGATCGTAGTACCCTAGTAGTAGCAGTAGCGGGGGGGGGTAGGAGGAGATGTACAAGTAGTAGCAGTAGCAAGTGCAGTAGTGGTAGAGCAGTAGCAGTAGCAGTGATAGTAGCAGTACTAGCAACGCGTGCCTACGATAGAGGTAGCAAGGTATACCGTTTTTTGGCTGAAACGTTTTCCGGATGATCGGGCTCGCTAAGGGCCCGTTTTAACGAAGAAAAAAAATCAATTTGGAAAAAAATCAAATCAAATCCGCTTTTCATTGGTCAGAACCCGCACCACCACCCAGGAATATACCCCAAGATCCTAATCTTTGGTGCTGGTGCGTGTGTTGACCAATGAAAAGCGGAGGTCAACACACGCACCAGCATCAAAGATTAGATCCTAATCTTTGGTGCTGGTGCGTGTGTTGACCAATGAAAAGCGGATTTGATTTTTTGTTCCAAATTGATTTTTTTTCTTCGTTAAAACGGGCCCTAACCCAAAATCGTCAGACTTTCATTCTTCTTGTGTTGTACCAGGTAATATTTTTCACACTAGATTCAATTCATGGAATTGTTCATCGCAGGTAGTACTTTTATTTTCACCCAAAACCTATTTTTCGGCGACATATGGAGCTCCTCAAGTTAGGAGCTCAGAAAATGCATGGTGCGCCTCTATCTTAGCATGCGGAGCTAGCCGTAGTAGTAGTGGTAGCAGTACATCCTTGATAAAGGTTATTTTCTGGTCTTAAAATAGTAGGATGAGCTTTTTGTGCCATTTATTTTTTAGATTGTATTATTATTTATTTATTTTTGCTACAATTTTGTTTCGTGTTGTTCTCCTAATTTATGTCCAACCATTTCAGGTTTAATTTTGCGACTACCCTCTCTTTCTGTTTATCTACTGTACCTTTAAGCCCTAAATAATATGAGAATAAGTTTTTTGCAATTTTTTTTTTTATTTTTTCTCGGTCTTCTTTTTTTTGCTGACTTACCACTGTCGTAGTTATTGTTGGTGTGATTGTGGTTGCACTACCGTAGTTCCAGGTTTGGAGGGATACTTGGTTTTGCTCGCGTACGTCCGTCGATCGTTTTCTCGGTAGTTTGCTCACTAATTTCTCGGTGGTTTACTCGACCGTTCGCTTTGTTCAGTGAGGGGCGTGGAGCACATGGCTGAATGAGCGGGTGGGTTGGTGGATTGGTGGCTGGGTAGGTAAGTGGGACAACGCAAGCGCATTTGCTGGTGGTTGGGTAGGGTCTATTTTGTATTGGTGTTGCCCAGGGGTTCCGGGCGCAACGGTTGGCGTCTGAATGAGTGGCTAGCTTGGAAGACCACCTGTGTGTGTTCTTCACACTAAATCTTCCTTTCTACCGTCAACATCCAGCACACCCAGTGTCCGTGCCGATTCTTCATCCTAAAAAGGTACCAGTCTGTAGCTCGGGATGGTGTTGGATTCAGCTGAGTATGAGGTGGGTAGTAGAATGAGCCATCTACAGGGTGAGCGGAACGGTGTGTGCGTTCCACACGTCACGGCCACTCCACTCAGATTTGGATACCTTACCCCAAAAGTGTGTTTTCGAGCAAAATTGAGACACGACTCATCCCACTTGTAGGTGTCGCACACTTGGGGTGAACCATTTGCTGGCCGGGTAAGCCCTCCAAGCGATCAACAAGCGATATTGACGGTCCTTGCTGCAGTGCGTTGCTTTCGAACAAGGTTGACTATAGAAATTCTAGTCGGCTTTCGCGAGAAAACTTATTGGAAGCCATGTTTCGGGGGAGCGGTGTCGAGCTCCTCGTGTGAGGAGCTCAGACAGTTCGGCACCACCCTTACGGTGGCATTGCTCACACCAATAATCTAACACACTCCAACAGACGCGTGCTACAAATAGAGGTAGCACGGTCTGGATGAACTGTTTGTGCTGTAGGGTCGAGTTCTGGGTTGCGTGTTTTTAGAGGCGAGCTCGCGCCGACCTACGCTTCAAACACTGCCCTCCAATTGCCAAAACCCGGCCCCATCATTGTTGTGGTACTAATGCTGCCGGACCAAATTCATAAACGTGTCCCTTTTGATTCTCGAACTTGCCGTGCAGTTAACCCCTTCACAACGCGCTTCGTGAAGGTGCAGCAGCAAGACCCCTCAGGCGGCATGATATAACTGGGAGGCTCTTGAACCTACAGCAGTTGCAGAAGGTGGGGGCTTCGCTTTGCGAGCGTGAATTCAGCGCAAGCCTTATTCACAGTACTTTGCGCATTGCCACCGACGATCTCCATGCCATGTCTGCTTTACTAACGCCATGAGGACCCACCCCGGGTGTGTCGAAACTGTCTGCACCCACACGCTTCGCTAACCGCGACGGAGCGTTAACATTCCATGGCAGTCGAGGGGCTTTCTTTGAGAGCAAAGTCCTCTTGAACCAAGTGCGGTACTACTCTCTCATCTGGAAAGCTTTCGAGCCATTAGATTCTCAAGGGGTGTAAGCTGTTGTTGTTCGTGAGCTCCGCCCGCAACCGAGCCAGCAGCCACTGCTGTGCGCATGGCAGCTCTTTTCTCTAAGAAAGGACTCAAAGCTCCCACGTATATACCTAACGAATATCGGAAAGTGGGCTCACATGCCCGACTGCCGATGTGTTGCGCTCCTTGCAACATTCTGCTGTTTTTCGTACGTCGTCATTGATTTGGTCGGCAGCCGTCACGCTCATCTCGTTGTGTGGGACTCTCCATGCCTCAATAATTTTCTCTGGTGCCGGCCTGCATGCAACACAAAGCACAGGGACCGCCTACTTAAAACAACGTAGACCGTGGGATTGGCGGCAGATCGCTTGATGTTGTCTCGAACTTTCTGTAGAGTGAGAACACACCAAGAAAAAGGAGTTCCGCAGCTTCCCCGAGCGTTCCGAATTGTAAACCCGTCTTTAAATAAATATATTTGAATATATACATAGCGTATACGTAGACTACAGTACAGCAGCCGCAGCAGCAGCAGCAGTATACGAGTGCCAGGAGGTACCTCGTATGCATGACCTAAACATGTCGTCACTTCTCGCGGCAAACCAACTGATTCCCAAGAAGACAGTAAATGACGTATCGCTGCGTCCAACCGCACGCCCCTGTACCCTCACCAGGTGCCTGGTCAAGATACATAATAATCAGTTATCTGTGCCCCGCGCTTGCTGTTGGCGAGCTCTTGAAGGGGATTTCCAGCCAAGGCTAGGCTCACCCCCATAGCGGGAAGCTCTCATTGTCGATAAAACGTCGCATTTCTCAGACAGGCCGGGTTTGTGATCGAAATGGATCGTTGACGGTGCATTTGATACAACCCAACACTCCCGTGTTCCGTACGAAAGGAGTGCCTGCTGGCTTTTTTTTGTATATAAATACTTGTACGACGTATGGTGCTTGCGGAAGCAGATCTAGACTGCTGTCGCCGTAGAAGGCCGACGAGTGTCGCTTGGGTAAAGACCGTGCTCGATATGAGGATTGAGGGTTCGAGGGTGGAATGGACGAGCCCAGTCAGTGGTGGTCAAGCTTTGGTGGAATTCAGCTATAAAGATCAACGATCAAAAGCAACTTCAACGGAACTTCAACGCAACTTCAACTCAACGCCAAAAGTCCAATCAACCAATCGAGCCATATCAAGCAAGCGATCAAGAAAATCAAGGAATCACAACCAAGCAATGCAAGCATGACCGGGCAACTTCAACTCAGCGTCAAAAGTCCAATCAACCAATCAAGCCATCAAGCAAGCAATCCACACAATCAAGGACCCAACCAAGCAAGACAGGGACCGAGCTCGCGTAAAACTGCCCGCGCAGGCACACTTCCTTAGGTGTGCCCGCATTGAAAATAGAGCCTTTCCAAGCACAACGACCAGGTGGCACACCAACCAGGCATGCCTCTCGTTAGGGTTAGGGTTAGAGTTAGAGGTCCGGGTCGGGGTGCTGGCCGCCGTTAGTCGAAGCCAAACATATGCTCATCGTCCGGAATGAATACCTTAGGGTTTCGTCACAAAACGCTACCTCAGTAGAAACAGCATAATTTTATGCGGGCACGTCTGAGAAGTTCGCCTGAGCGGGCAGTTTTACGGCCACTGGACAGGGGCCGAAGAGGGCCACTGCATATTAAAAAAAGGCATATGGGCTATGATACAAGCCCATACGTCTAGACTACGATAGGCTTTAATGTAAAGCAGTACCAGTTACTGCAGTAGTAGTCCATGGGGCTTGGTTGTGGCTTTCGTCGGAAAAGGTGGGGAGTCTGCTGACTCTCTGCTGAGAGAGGGAGGACGGACACTCAAGAGCAAGGGAGTGAATCAAGTGAGTGGGGCTGAAACGAATCTATATTTCGGGGCGTCGTGTCTATCTACCCAAACTTAAAGTAGGCGGGTTCCAGGTGCCAAAGGTACTGTACAGTAGTACCTGTAGTAAACCTTCCTCAGGCGCGAGTTCGGAGGCTCAAAAATACTCTCCCCTCCGGAACCTTGGGGTAAATTTTCTTGGGCCCGCCAGTTTGGCTGGTCGAAATCTGCGCCTGTGTTTTTTAATGAACGAGCCCAGGACAACCGAGTAGTATCGTTGCTTGGTGTACGTGTAAGACGCGTGGAAACGGCAACAGGCCTGAAGTACTTCGTGCTGAATAAGGTTTTGCTCTGCTTTGGGGGTGAGAGGCTAGGGCATAGCTGTGTGAATGCGTCTTGGTGCACAAAAAAAAAGTTATCGACACCACACAAATATTGGAGGGAAGAAACCGGACCGTTGTGATCCTAGAAAACAATAAGTCAAGTTTTTTTTTAATTACCCCCCCCCCCCCTCCGCGAAAAAAAAATAGGGGGGGTCTCTAAAACCAAGTAAAAAAAAGGGAACAAAAAACGAAAAAACATGTGTTTTGCTCATTTCGTCCTGTGATCACAGCGATCCGGTTTGTTTTTCATTCTGACCTTCCTAGGTGTGTGGTGTCGTTTTCTTTTTTTTTGTGCACCCGGTTTTACCGGTGTTGCTGTTTTCGACCACGGTACTGCTCCTGTGTCACTCGTTTGCTGGCAGCAGTTCAGCGAGAATCCACATGATTTGGCTTTTTTAATGGGCACGTCATGGGTCACCACGTGGCATTTCCTCGGTATACCGTGGGCTACAATGATTGGCATTCATTGTCATGGCATGTTGTGGCAGTTTCTGGCAATGCCCATGACCTTACCTACAGCAATTCGTGGTGATGGGGTCTTGCCCGGCCGTGGGGGTCAAAGGCTTGAGGAGCCGTGTGAGTGCGTGCTGTTCGATGTTGCTGTTCTCGACCACGGTACTGATGTTGGCACTACAGTACGTTTGCTAGTCATTTTTCAGTGGCTATCTACAGTACATTCTCGACTTTTTCACGGCATGCCATGGATCGCCATGGCATTGTCATGGACCACCATGTCATGGCAATGTCTGGCAATGCCACCATGGAATTGCCTTGGCATGCCCTGCCATGGAAATGGCATTGTTCATGGCGCACCATGACGGTCCATGGCATTGCCATGGCCTTGCCACCGCTAAACGCCATGGCAACACGCCATGAAAATCATATGGCGATGTCATGGCACTTGCCACGGCAAACACCATGGCAAAAAGCCTGTTCTACACTACACTACAGCAGTACGATTAAATTGTGACGGGGCATTGCTATGGGCTACCGTAGCATCACGGAGCCGCAGGGGTTTGCCTTGAGCCAACGTGGCAATACTACAGAGGTCCATGAACCTTCACCGTTCTCCGTTAACATACTCATGAACTGTATCTACAGTACAGCAGTAGTATATTAGTGCCCCAAGCAGAGTGTCGCTGCCATTTAGCATGTGAGCAGTAGGCTTGGGCGCGTGTGGACAGCAGTACGCCAGACAGAGGCTTCAGATAGTGCATACAGTCCGTAGCGCAGAAGACAACGGGTTTATGTAGTGATTTACTGTACATTAACGCTTGTAATATATATTTCAGATCCGCATATGTTTGGGACTCGTTTGAGAAGGGTGGGGAATGGGGAACATAGACTCACCTATACGTAGGAGCCTGTCTATGCCCAAGCGTAATTCTTGTTGGCGGAGCGATTTCTCCGATAGTGCAAAAGCGCGGTTTGTACGTACTGGCTTTTCGATCAATTGAATTGCCCCTTGAACCGAAAGTGGATCAATTCGAAAAGTGAGGGCCCAGTTTTCCAAGCCATACGTACGAGCTGTACGATTTACGTTTCGGTGTAAAAAAAGGATCGGAGAACTGCAGTAAGTATACTATATCTATATTATGAAGTGCGGTTAGTCTGCCCGTCTGGAATCATGATCTCGCGATCTAGAGCGCGTCAGCTCCACCTTGCTCCATAGGTAGGGAGGCTGGGTGCCACAACCAGTGGAACATCGGGTCTCATGCCCCGCCTAGTCCTGACCGTCGCGCGCTGAGCATTGCCCCAATCCCAAGGACATTGTTTACGGACGGCTATGTAAGGGCCATTGGACTCTAAATTTATTCTCCAATGGTCCTTATATTTCCGTCCAGAATGGTACATCACAGCACACTGCGAGTACTGTCGTCATGGGCTGGTTAGTCTCGAGATCATGTGCGTTTCAGTTCCGCCTCGCAGCATCGGTAGAGAGTGTGAGACACAACAAGCGGTACACAGCGTCTCACGTCGCGCCGAGTTCTGGCCGTTGCGTACTGAGCATTGCCGACAGTCGTGACCGTGTCACAATCCCGAGAAATTCCTGACAGCCATCCAGCCAGTCTACTGTAGCTGCTGACTTACAATTTTGAATTACGATTCCGGGACCTCACTGGCTACCCAAATCCATGCCAGAGGTTATTGGCTCTTTCTAGGAGATTGGTGCTGAATAGAACCATCGAGGCTCCACCACACCTGGGGAGAATATGGTCCTATCCCCGGATCATAAATCCCTCCCTATCACTAAAACTCCGGCCAGCCGGAGACCAAAAGGGTGATCCCCCGGGTCGACACCGCCCCGGGCGGTGTGGAAACCCCACCCCCATCGGCTGATCACTGATTGCCTGAAGCTTATGGAGCCAGCGGCACCCATGGACGATAGGGGCCCAACCCCGGATCATAAACAATTCCCTACATCTACATCTCCAACAACCCGGGGACGAAAGCGGACACCCCCCGGGGCGATACCACCGCGCAAGGTGTGGGAAGCTCAACCTACTGCCTGGTTGCTGATTTGACTGGGGCTCATGGAGCCAACGCGCGGGGAGAGTTGCCCCCCCAGACAACGTCGAGGTCCCGCCGCACCCAGGGACAATAACGCGTCACCCCCTGATCAGAACCCTTCCATACATCTAAAACCCCCCAACAACCTGGTCGAGAAAGCAGAGTACCCCCGGGTCGATATCGGCCCGCAAGGTTTGGTAACCCTCCCCCCACTGGCTGGCTGCTGGATTAACTGGTTATCATGGAACCAGCGCGCGGCGAAAGTTGGCTCTCGGGACAACGGCGAGGTCCCTCCGCACCCGGGGAGGATAAGGTACCATTCATCGATAAGAAAGTATTCCATACATTTACAAATCCAACAAGCCGAGTACAAAAACAGAATCCCCCCGGATCGACACCGCGACACCGCCCACAAGGCGTGGAAACTCCACCCCATCGGCTGATTGCTGATTGGGCTGGGGTTCATGGAGCCAGCGCGCGGCGAAAGTTACATCTCGGGACAACGGCGAGGTTCCGCCGCACCCGGAGATGATAGTGTCACATCCCCGGATCAGAAGCGCCTACATATGTTTACAACTCTAACAACCCGGGGATGAAAGCGGACATCGCCCGGGTCGATAATGCGTCGCAGGGTGTGAAAATCCCAAGCGCACGGGCTGGTGGCTGATTTGGCTGGGGCTCATGGAGCTAGCGCGTATTGGGAGTTGTCCCTCGGGACAGCGTGGAGATTCCGCCGCACCCCGGGAGGATAAAGCCCCATCCCCGGATTATAAATCCTTCCATACACCTACAACCCCAACAACCCGGGAAGAAAACGAACATGCCCCGGATCGACACCGGCCCGCACGATGTTCTCACATTTCCGTTCAGAGTGATACATCACAGGATACGAGTACTACCGTACCAGTTACTACGTACTACTGTTGAAAACGCAGGGCTAGCGCAATGGGCAGAGCCGCAGACGTACCGCTAGTACATAGTACAATGTCGTGTTCCTCGGAGGCGGAAGCTAATTAATAATCCACACTACAACTACTACTATGGCGTTTTGGGCGGTTTCAAAGCACTGGCTGGATCATGACGATGATCTCATTTGACATGTGCCCAAAGCACACCGAAGCAGACGCATCAAGACACACATACACACAAAACCCCATTTGCTGGGTCCTCAGCAAGGCGAAGGGTTGGCTTAATTCAGCGTGTATGTATCGAACGCATGTGTTTGTCGCGCCTCCACGCCGCGGAACAACGGAAACAATCTAAGTTCCTTCGCCAACAACACCACTACAATATCTGAGACAGCCACAAAAGGTTTCCATGACCTCTTCAAACGCATTCCACCGCGAACAGATACTGCTGCGGGTCTGTACGTATTTATTACCAGGTATTCCACAACTAACTACTGTTGTGGCTCTCTTTACGCATGATGTGAGCAAAGCTAAAACAGTTGCACAACACTGCGCATGCAACGACATGTGTTTGCACTTTTGTTACTACTGCTGTAGAAGATCATCCTCCTGCGGATTCTAAAATCCTGCTACTAACACGAGTATTACTGCTGTGCTACTCTTCTGTTCACTGGTGTAACATGCGGCTGATCGGTGCCGATGCCAATATCAATAAAATTGCAAAGTCAAGGGTACATATGCAGCAAAGTCGGGGTAAAGCACAGGACACACTCGGCTACAACAATAACCTACGCAAACTGGGGTTGCGAGTACTACGGTTTAATCTTGATGAGCTGCGAGCTTCTCGTGCATAAATACTACCAGGTATAGTTTGATCAAAAGTAATGCGCAACGGACGAGCCTCGACAGAAAAGCATTGCCGCTGGGAATAACACACCACTGTATGCTTAGACACGCGCCATCTACACGAAGAGGGTAATGCGTCAAGAGCAATAGGTAACGCAGGGTATCGGAGTACCGCGTATATTTGCATCGAATTGGAAAACAATGCTTCAAAATCCCTGTTTACACCAAGATACCACAGACGGATATATATCCCAATATATGGTACGCGCCTCAACAATACAATCCGTATTTTTTCGACCACGCAGTACGCCCTCCAAGCGTCAAATATGCGATGGTCTCCAGCCCTGTCCCCGTGCACCTCTTCCGGCCCTCTCGTGCATGTGAACAAAGCTCGTTGAACTGCTTCGAACGGCGTCAAGTGTGATCAATAGTACACCAGACCGTTCCTCCGTGAGTATGCGATGTTAACGCTCGAAGGTGGCAAGTACAGCGGTAGTTGGTGCGTTTCCGTGAATGACTGACGGCCAGGGAGGCAGCAGCAGGGCGGTGGCCACATACAAGCTGAGCCACCTATTTCACGAAAGAGTGAAGCTCACAACAAAGCTAAGGGATGAAGACCGGGGTGTTCGTACATCCATGACAAGATTGGTTGCAAGTCATTGTATTATCAGCCTCCCCACAGGGTATAGGGGCAACGAGGAGCGCCCTCCGGGGTTCAGGTGCTTTCAAATTCAGGCCAGAAGACAGAATGCGGAGTAGCCCGTATAAGCTCAAAGCCCGAAGCGACACCAAACTGACTCGTAACTGTCATACTGCTCCAAACCAACACCGTCCCGAATTCGTCACAAGACAGTGACAACAGTGACGAACCAACAGTAGACCCAATCCCTTCACCTAAAACTACAAAAATGGCGAGAAGAGGAAACTCATCCTCATGAGCCAAAATATTTCCATACTTCCGCTTACAACTATTGCAATCACAAAAAGAGACTACAAAAGCCGCATATATATTTAAAACAAAAACTGAGGCGAAAAATGTAATGCCGGAGATCGCGAGGTCCCCAGGACGAAAACCTCCCTTTGTCCCATCCTACGGCCATAGACACACAGATCGCAACGGTAAAGCGAGATAGCAATAAATTCTTCTCCGCAACATTCAATATACCCAACGCTAAAAGTAGCCTAATCCCCCCCAGCTATAGAAAGCCCCTGATCATTCACAAGCCGCCGCGTTTCATTTCAAAAACAACTGCCAAAACACAAGTTACATGTGACTTGAATCAAACCCTCAAAATGTCTCCGTTTGAATTCCCAAACACAATTGCAACCACCCATCAAATTCGGAAAACAAATATTTATAGTTGAACAATTAGTCGTGACTTTGCATTCTGAGGCCGGTATGTCCTGTAAGGCCACAAAGATGCCACTTCCCGCCTCGTCAACACACGTGGGCAATTACAAACAAGAGATACCAGCAAAACCAACATGTCAGTATAACCTGTCAAGGCGTACTACCCTCGCCCCCCCTACACCATAAACGCTGAGTACAATCTGTCCATACCATCCGTTATACCCGTCGGGGAACGCCACATGGCGTGCTGGAATTACAAAACAGCTTGTCTGCATCAAAACACGCTTCTACAACCAGGGGGGGGGGGCCATTCGGGGTGGTCCCAAACAATATATATATATATATATATCACGTATCATGTACGACTCTACCCAGAACGAACGATAGTTCTACCATTCAGAATTCCAACTCGAATCGCAAACGATACATCTCTTATCATCCACGACTTACTCGGAAAAAACGATAACATACCATAAATAAATTCCTACCCAGTCACAAACGATAAATCTCCCATCACTTTCCCCCCTTGCGGACAACTATTCGCAAAATGGTACTGTTGGTAGAACAACCAACTAATCATGGGTAAGCTTGCCGTCCTTTAGTTTGCAATCATTAGTAGGCAGTCGACAACAAAAGATACCCGCAAAATTCAATAAAATCAGTAGCCACCACCAATACCACATATCAGCAACACACCTCTCAAGGTGCAGCTACGTACCCTCATTTCTCCCAACCGTTAAAATATATATATTTCAGTTCCACCAGTCCCCTTCTGGTCCTGTCTACACCAGAAAAACTCTACAAGTTTTTCGGGTATACAATGACTGTTTGAAATTAACATGAAAATACGTTTCAAAACCTACAACGCGAAAAAGGCTACGTATACCATCCATCAGCCAAAAATAAATAACGATCGATAGGTGTATCCATCGTAAAACAGATGCATCGTTCATTCCTACGAAAATTCCTCCGTGATGACCAGACCTGTCCCCCACGCCCCGTACCATTACTTCTCCTAACCGATAAAAATATACCAGGCATGTTCAGTTCTACCAGTCCGGCCCTGTCTATACCAGAAAAACACTGCAAGTTTTTCGGATATACAAAGACTGCTTGATTTGAACATGAAAACACATTTCAAAACTACCAGGCGAAAAAGACTATGTAAACCATCCAGAACGAATCGTAGATAATGCATACACCAGTTAGTTCGGCCAATACAATAATTCGATCGACAGATGTATCCAATCGTACAACAAAATGAATCATGAATTGCTACGAAAATACCACCATGATGACCACACCTATACCCCACGCCCCGTGATGTTGCTGGACTAGAAAAACACCCGCTGATGAAACGCCCTGATCGGCTCTCTCCGTGACTTCTCCCGCTGATGCTGTTTCTGCTGCTTATCATGGAGTGCGTGCGGCCATGCCGCTCGACTTGTTGCCACCTGGACGAAACCCCATCGTGTTTGGTAAGGCTGCAGGCAGCCCCCCACGTCCGTTTCCTGCCAACGCTATTCTTCCAGCAGCAGAATGCACTCGGCTATTATGCCTCGCGACTTTGCCCTACCTAACAAAAACCCCGGTAGGGTGCACGCGGCCGGCGGGCGTGCAACGTTTCGCGGAATGTGCAGATATGCCTCGCCTTGTTTCCGATTACCCCCATATCTGCTGCCTCCACAACCAACCTTCTGAAGCGGAGTACGAGCGGATACACCGCACGATTTCCCCCTGGTCGATCACACGATGGGGATGCCCTAGGATGTACTCCCTCCCTGGGACGTTTAGCTCCTATTGTACGCCCTCCCCCTATCGGCTGTACACGGGGGGGAGGGTGTCCATGGTTGTGCTTCCACCGTGGGCACAAGCTGCTGCTCTCCCTGCCTACGGCTTTTCGCCGCAGGGCTTTAGTTACTACTGCTGTACGGCTGTAACTGCGACGTCGTCTCCACGGCATCGTCTGCGGGACCCTCCACCATCTCAAGCACGGCCTCTCTTCCCAGCGCCGGAACATTCTCCTTGCCACATACATAGGTATGCTACAGTAGCCAGAGATAAAAGGAGCCTGCAGTTTTCTGATTGGTCATTCATAATGTTCTCCAGCATAAAAACTCGAAGATATCAAACATGCCGTCTGCTAGACGAACTCACGACTCAACCACTGGTGGCTACAAAAGTAATACCACCAACCTATAGACTGTGTCGGCTGTGCAACCATGGAGAAAGCCATCTGTCCCCAAGAAAATGGCGACAACCCAGACCGCCATGTGTGTCGACAGACCCCTCACCTATGGGACCCCCGTTCCGGTTCCCGCAGTCACCATCGGACAGTTTCGACGATGGTGGTATAGCATCCCTCCCTGCTGTACCACAGCGATGGTTAGTTGTTTCTTCCCCATCGGACCCTTTCTGCGCTTTGCATTCTTGGTTGCTTCGAAAGCGTGAGCATCGCTCCTCTGCTGCGCTTTCTTAGCTCGCCAAGGCAAGGCCCTGATCTAATATATGAGCTCGAAGGGCTCCCACCTCGCCCCCATGAGGCTTGCCGAGTCTTGAGTGGTCTAGAGTGTTCGTACATCCATGGCGAGGTTGGTTCCTAGTCGTTGTATCATCCGTCGTCCCACAGAGTAGGGGATACGAGGAGGGCCCTCCGGGGTCCAGGTACTTTCGCACTCAGGGCAGAAGATAAAATGCGGAGTAACCGAACCGACACCTAACTGGCTCATATTGTTTTATACTGGAACATTAAAACCAACACGGGGGTGAGGGGGGGTTCAAACCATCACGGTACATCGATGTGTTCCACACAATATATGTACCACCAGCTAGACTATGTACCAAGTGCACGGGGGGGAAATCTATCATACTCAGTATTCTCCATTCTGGAAAGAAACCGCGAGAGAGGCTATCCGCGCGTGGCGCGCTTGGGTCTCATCGGCGCCAAAGTAGCGCCACACAACCCCATACTGCACGTTCCTTCCACAATGCAGTTCTCGTAGCCGCTGCCATCATAGTCGATTCACGCCCCCCGAGGCGCTCCACATACACGATTAAAGCGAACATTGGCATGGCCTTCCACGTTTTCCGGGGCCTGAGCTCCCGACCAAGGCCCCAAGCGAGCGCGCAACCTTAGCAGCAAACGCTAAGGGTGGCATGGTGCGGTGCACGTCAATGATTCTCACCGAACTGAGAAACAGCGGAATATGCGCCCGGGCTGGAAGGCGGTGGCATCAGGCATCTTTCGTGCAGTCTGCGCACACTATTGAACGCCTGTCCTTTCCAAGCGTCAGGTTATTTCCGGCACAGTACTTGCATTCTGTTGCGTTTCCTGCGCTGAAGTCCGACGCGGTAGCCTCTTTAATGTAGGTCATCGTCTTCTTCATAAAAGAGCCCCCTTTCTTGCTCCCCCTGTTGAATCTGACCGCCGGAAGATCGTCGCTCGTGTCCGGTGCTAACTTGTGTTCACTGCTGTCAATACTGCCACTTGCCTGGCATCCGTTTCGAGAAAGCCAATGGGCACGGGCGGTGCCAGGTGTTTATAACCATGCACGAGGAGAACGAGGGAGGGGGGGGGTGCGATCGGCAAAAGCTTTATTCGGATCATACGGCTCCACAATTATCAGGCTCGGGCATGTGTGTCCCGTTGCCTTCCACGCGAAAGGCTGTCTTCTACTGGCGGAGACAGCATGGTAGCAATATCTTCCTGCGTGACGTTTGGCAGCATCTCATGAACACCGCTGCTTGTGCGAATTATATACACAGCAGTGTGAATGTGCTTGTTGTTGTGGAGCGGGCTGTTGTTTTGTGGTCAATGGACGAACCCCGACGGGATTCTTTTCGAAATGAGTTCGAAGGTTTTCATTCAAAATATAATATGGTTATCAAGCCATGCAGTTCCTCCACATTCCACTTTTGCGTGCTGACAACCGAACAACAGAGTTTGCTATTCATACTACTGTAGTAGTTGTCCAGGCTCTTGGAATGTACCAGCCACCCACGCTCTCGGATGTCATATATATTCCATGCTGCAGGACACACACGGAGACGATTGCCAGCGTAATCCTGGTTCCAAGATAGTCAAAATCAGTGGAGGTCAGCGTCGCGAGGCAGGGCTCCAATCCGCACGATGGGTCGAAGCCTAATGTCGGCACCCTGCAACTCCTGAACAGCCGAGGTACTCACCGAAGATGTCACGGTGCTTCTTGACGACGAAAACCGACTGGAACCAAAAGAAGACACCCGCTCCATGCTACAGGAGGCATTCTTCAGTGAGACCGAACGTGATGAGCCGTACGCCCCCTTGCCTTCCTCATCTATCGCTTGAAGCGATGGAAGCCCGGTGACGATCATGTCAGGGTTGCCGTCGATGAGCTGTTGGACCCGCCGCGGAATCTCTGCCGTGCACGCGTACGAAGAGCAGAACAAGAAGGGATACCGGCAAGAACCGCAAATATACACAGGCAAATACGAATAGTGTCAACTAGTCGGTATTGGGAGAAAGGGGGTGTGTTGGATTCGTTGCGACACCCAAACAGTAAACTACCATACCTGAGATAAAACATGTGTCGTTGTCGTTTGCAATGGCATTGTGCCGTAAACAAATGCCATCCGTCTACGATTTCCTCGATACCGGACTACGTATAGGATGTGGGCGTGCATGTAATTGTATAGAGGTGAAACCAAGGAGGAGGGCGCGCTGACTGTGAGTCACTTGTCCCGCCAAATGATGTTTCTACCGTGCAATATTTGAGTCCCTTCATACCCCCCCCCCGCGGTCATACGACTACGGACCTGCATGGATATGAAGCACACACCCCCGCGCGCACGCGCTTGTGGAGGAGGCTTACTGTCAATCGTGAAGGTTCCACATCTCCCCAAGGCGTGCAACCCAGATCGGCCATCGGCAGGGCCAAATTTTGGTGGGGTTGTGCATAGCTTTTGTACGCACGTACGTGCTTGTGTGTGACCTCATATTATTATATTCCTTACCGTGAGTCCGCACATACGTGTTCACTCATACCCCGCCCCCGAGCGATTTCCTCTATGCAGGTCAAGGAAGGGGTGGCAGGAGGTTGACGTCGGCTTGACGGTTGCATGCCTACGAGAAAGTAGAGGTCGCGGGGCCAACATCCTGTCTAGCTCGCTGGTGTGTATCGCTCTACAAGCAACGACTTCATAGACAATAGTATGTGCTGTTGGAGATCGTATTCGTGGAATATGTGTTTGTTCAATGCAAGCGTAAGCGCATAAACCGCGAATCCTCGACGAACTTCGTGTATCGAAAAGGATTTCCATACGTTTGAGGATCACCAACCCAACTTGGACGAGTAAACGGCCGCGCTATCGTTATACTCGAAGTATTGTACCGCTCATGAAGAAAATGATATGCATGCGTGAACATGTATGCGCTGATATGATCACCTCCAGAGATGTTGTTGTCGTGGAGAACAAGCTCTCGCAGGTGCTCGCAGTCCGCCAGGTCATTGTGAAGACAACCTGGGCGGAGGGGGGTGGTAACGGAACGGCGCTAGTGAGGACAGGAAAAATCCAACAACGTGGTATTACCGGAAACACTGACACTGTGGCCGCGCTTCAACTGTCTGACGCCCCAGCTTCTCCGCGCGACGGTTGGCATTTGCTGTGGTCAAACCCTAATGGAGATTCACATATTATGGTGTTTGGAGCGTTGATTGCTCCTATACTGCCGAGCTGCTACATGTTACCGGCGTTTCCGGGCAGGTGAAGTAGGCGAGTAGACTGCGCAAGGCATTATAATTTAAATTTGGAGAGATAAAGTCTTCAGTAGTTCTTTTTTGCATCGTTTTCATGGCTGCTTCAAACATGACGCCTCTGGGCAGATTCACCAATCCGTGAACTTCCGTTGGCGCCTCTTCGAGTGTCAGAGGCATGTGCTCACCTTGGAGATTGTTGGTGGCCAGGCATAGCTTGGTCACGTGCTCGTCCTCGACGGCGACGCCATACCGATGCCGGAGCTCCCCGCCCTTCTCCATCCACCCGTGGTTTGAGATCCAGTTCTTCCCTCCCATGCTCCTAAAGAAATTGTCTAGGGCCAGGCGCTCCTTGTTCTTCTCCCACGCTGAAAACGTGAAGGCGCTGACAGTGGGGTACATCTGTGCAACGTCACGCCTGCTCGCACAGTACTTGCCCATGGCGAGTACAATTTTCTCGGGGGCGTCCTTTCCCAAGACTATATCCCCCCCCACCAGCTCCATCTGCCCATCGTCGCCTGGTTTCATGCCCGCGCCGATCACCTCCATTACATGTTTGCAGGAAACGTCTTGGTCGAGGGGTGGCAGCATGCTCACGCTGGACGTAATTTCGAGCAAGAACTCTATCGCGATCGGCGCATCCACGACAGCAACCTCATCGGCAATGCCTGGTTCGTGGCATGTCTTGCTAGAAGTGCTTTCACCGGCCTGGAGACTCTCAACTCTTGTGACTTCAGACTCTTCCGATTCCTCGCCAAACGGCTCCGTGGCATGGTTGTCGCCGGCGTAATTCGAACAGATCTTGAGCAAATCTGGGTCTGAGAAGATCACACGCCCGACGATGTATAGCGCTTCTTCTTTAGCGCCCTTGGACGTCCTCGTCATCACTTCGTGCATGTACGATGTCACCACCCAGATACGGTAAGCTTGTAGCCTCGTTGCGAGCGTGCCATGCGTGGTCCTCGCTGCCGACTCTGCGTTCTTGTAAGCTTTTTCCAGCAAGCCCACCTGTGGCACGGTTCCGGCGTTGGGTTTTCAGCGGTGTCCTGAGTCAATTAATTGGCGTTTAGTTTAGGCAGACCCGGGCTCGTCTTTTTCGCATTTACAAATGCGTGGATAGTATTCGCAATAGAAAATGCTGGGGTATTATTTTCACTTTTGATATCAACCATGGCACCCGTAATGTCAGTTGTGGTTTCTTGTGCTTTTTGCTTCGGTCTTTGCACCTATTTTGATCGAGTACAGTATAAAGTTACGGATAGCAAGCGCCCTTTCCCCATGTCACTGCCGTAGGTGCGTGGTAGAACCCTTCGGGAACGCGGTGCCGTGATAAAGCGTGCTCTGGTGTTGAAAACGGCCTGTCTGTAGAACAGCTGAAAGTACGGTAATGGAGGTAGGATTTGCATGCGCACGATAGGTGAGAACCGAATATTATACATAGCGGTATACAAGGGGGGACACGCCTCGGCGGGCTGATGTCCGCCGCCGCTCCGCGTGTGCCCGCATTGGGCGATATCATGTCCCTCCTGTGTCAAAATCAATCAATCCACACTAGCTCAAGTCATCCATTAACTGATGTTTTATCCACGCCTACCCTTATTGTTATCGGTATCTATATGTGTGGATCCCATGTATATTAACACTACTGCATAAAGAAGGTCCGTACCTGATTGAAATATCTAGTACTTGCCGTCTGCCTGATAAGCAGTACGTCCATGCAATATGTGGAGGTGTGATTCACGTAAAGTAGAAGTATTATATATTGTAGGAGAGATTGGTATTGGGAAACGGGTGCATTCTATTGGCTTGGGGGGATGGGGGTGGTGTGTTGTCAAGTTTATTAGTCGTCCCGGTGGAAACATGCTTGTTACGGCGGGGCCGTCCGGGAATTTGGACACCATACACCCCTTAAATATCTAACAGATCTAAGGATAACGTGCATCATTATCATCCAGATAAAACGCATTTGATCTACGAACCTACCTGGTAGGCGGGTAATTTGTAACAGGAGGGGTTACATCATAGGAATGCCCTGGTTGTTATGATGATGCATGGTTGATACGAGAATGATGTGTGGAATATCGTTGGTGGTGTAGACTCTTGGGCAGGACCTTGGGCAGTGAATGTCATAATACGGGCGTAGGTTAGGGGTTAGCCAACGAGTGGAATATTGTACTCGCGCCTCTACTTGGGTGGCACGGTATGCGGACAGTCACGTATGTATGTACTATATACAATAATGCCGCGTTCACGTATTATATCCCATAACGTGTGGGTGCAAAGTATTAGGTACGGTAGAAGAAGCCGAAGCCACAAATGCGACGGGCTTATGACATTGGAGATGTATGTACGACATAATCGAAAGATCACGGTAGGTAGCAATAACCGTCGGTAGGAAGCGAAGTTGACGTTTGAGTAGCGATAGATTGTCCGTCGACTATTCGGTTGGAAATATATAAAGACTGTATGAATAGTACATTTTCACACCGATTAGCGTAGATATGAAAGCGGGGAAATTATTGTATGTTCGTAGTCCTGTACCGTTCAGATTGCCGGTACTCACAGTACTTCGACCGCCAGCACTGCAATAGTTTCAGCCCTCACTGTGCGGAATACTCTCGATACTCCGAGTATATGTAGTATACTCGGAGCACCGTAGATTGTGGTGTGTACGGATACTCGTTCTTACGATTTTGGTGACACACCTGACTCACTGCTGCACAACTGCATGCGGTTGTACAGCACATGTATATAGTACCTGGTACAGCACGTACACGATAACGTTGCTCAAAAGCGGATACACTGTTATCGTATACCAGGTATATGTAAAATCGAAGCTTTTTTACATCGCCTTCGAAAAAACGTTTCTTATTCCGACAGAGAAAATAAGCGGGCATGCACATGTCGACGTTTTGACGGCTTGGCATATAGACTTATGCGCCGACGCCAGCTGTCGTGTAAGCTCGGGTTTGGGCCCAGCTTACTAATGTGCGCTCAAGGACAGTGTTGGGGGGGTGTGATCATGCGGGCAGTGGTCGTGAATTGGCTGTCAAGCTCCCAGCTGCCAAGCTTCCAGTACAGTGCCAAGCTCCCAGCTACGAAGCTCCCAGCTGCAAAGTTCCTAGCTGCAAAGTGCTGTCGCTTGCGTTGTTCTGTGTCAAATGATATATATCACGTTCCTCGCAGTGAAAGCAGATAAGCCGATAAACCGCAATCTTTGATATTCTAAACATGTCTATGGGCGATCTGCAAAAAATCAATGAATGAATAGATCGCATCACATGTCATCACGTATCAAAAGCGGATAAACTGTCATCGTACGAGGCATAGATGTGTATGTACAGACAGCAGTCGAAGCGGTTTTTACACCGAATTCGCGTTTCATAATTTGAAACAGATTATTAGCGGGCATGCACATGCCGACGCTCTGATGGCCGGACACACTTCTGCGCCGACGTCGGCTGCGCGATCCCCCGAGCAGGCAACCGGGCAGGCCCTCCCCGGGTGCAGTCGAGGCAGGCAGGCCGGCATGGTAGCAGAAGAAGCAAACGGGAAAACATCCACCTTCTGTCGGTAAAAAGGCCCCGAAGCGCACAGAGAGCACTCGAAGTTCCAGTTCTTCAGCGATCCCACGCATGTGGGACTCGTACATCGGTATATATCTACAGTAGCTTCCTCTCCCGCAGCAAATAATTCCGTCACACAACACGAAGAACAATACTAGCGCGGAGATAATTGGGTGCTGCCTTTGGACAACATTGTCCGCGAGCATCGATATTGAACGTTCTCAGCTTGATGATCTGACTGCCCGTGCGTCGCATCCATCCGTCACGGTTATTACAACAGGCAGTAATACGATAACCGATTAAAAACGCTCCTCACATTTTTGGGGTGCCCCTTCTTGTATCGCCCGCCCCAGACGTCGTTCATAGCGTCCACGGCTGTCTTGAGATAAGTTAGCTGCTGGTCATGGTGCTGCGACTTGCGCAGTGCCACGAGCTGGCGCTGCAAGGTGGCGACAGAGAGAAGTCTCGAGTATTACACCACAGTTCATCGAAATACCTGGGATCCGACGCTCGGACGAGTTTCGGTGTTTTTGTTGTTTTTCTTATGACATCTCTGCTCGTGGCATCTGGAGAAACCGAAGCGGTGGAAGTTCGGCCCGCGTATGTACCCGTACAAGCAACTGCTTATAAATTGTTGATGTGCCTCTAGAATACTGCATGTAAGGAACCAAACCGTTCAATAAAAACCAAACGATAGTAGAGTCCTCTCCCTTCAGGCTGCGAGCTGAGAACGATAGAAAAATGTATCGATACCTCGAACGGTGTGCCTGACTTGCTTGCAGTATAGTCTTCTTACCGTGCCACAACATGAATCATGCCCATAACACTGCACAAACGAACGCGCATCCCGGCCACTCTCCATCGCCTCACCCGTAGCACGTTGTCGCAACATGTCCGACCGCAGCAAACCCGCGCTTTCGCGGAGACGCGGGCTAGTATGCACTCTAAAGCGCGAGCCGTGCCGCGAAACGAATTATCAATGAATGGAGGAAAGCGAAATGCCGACTCCCCATCTGCGTTGCTGTATATTGCAAGCGTATGTTTGCCATTTTTTTACTATACGTAAAGTAGAGTTGAGGCCGTGTTTCTCGCTATATTCAAGCCCCACAATTTAACTGCTGTATACCGTCAATATTGAGTAGTAGCACCACGGTAATTACGGTTGGCTGTTGGCTGTGCGTAGAAAAAGAGGAAAAGGATGCAGCAGGCTCCTTTCGCACGCGTCGCCCTTGACACGGACGGACAATGGAATATTCCTTTGCCTGGATTCAATATAGGGGTACGGGTGTGAGGGGTGAAATACATGTGGTGGAAGGGTGACCTTTTCACTGCTGTTGTGTTAATATTAAGGAGGACCATAGTAAATACAGGGCCAAATATTGCTATTAATAGTACAAATATGTAAATATATAGGTTTCCATCTAAGATACGCCTTCCAAGTACTACAAATACGATCCAAAAACCTGTTGCCAGGTAGCGCCGGCTTTTCCACATCAGTCCAGCAGTACCATAACAGTGCAACACGCAGCTTGCCAACATGAGTCAAAGTGAGTTGTGAGCGATGTGTCCATATCTCACAGCTGAGATCTCTTTTTAACTTTGACAAAATCAAGCTTGAGATTGCTCTCCATCCATAGTCCGGCCTACCGCTGCATGCTCCGTGTGGATCACTCGTTGTGTCCAGCTTCATATAAAATGGTGTATTTGCAACGAACGTCGGATGTGACAATCGACATGCGATGTGTTACCCGGTGTATGTTGTTGTACAACAAGCGAGTGAAACGTTGACAAAACGGACAGGTAAATCACATTCAATTTGGTGCTTTTTATCATCACATTTGTTTGCCACGATGCAACCGGCAGCATATTTTTATTGCAAAAGTTATTCCCCTCTGCTTCCAAGTAGTTCATCTCGAAAACTGGGGTCTACCACATTATTTGTCGTTTTCATTTACTTCCATAAAAGTACTCGTAAAAAAATACTTCCATGAAAGTAAATTCACTTCCATGAGTTTTTTTCATTTTCGTGGAAGTTGAATTTTACTTCCATAAACGTAAAAAAAAACTTTCATGAAAGTAAATTGACTCATGTGAAAAAATCCATGGAAGTAAACCGTGTTTACTTCCATGGAAGTAAAAACACTCCCCCCATGGTTCCGTGGAAGTTTCCGTTTAAAGCCACAAGACAGGTCTAGTGCGGCTCCGCGCTGCGCGCTACACGGTTTTTAATATCCAGTTTGCAATTGCTCCACGTCTGGTGATCGAGATGGGCCCACTTTGGGTGGGATGGTGTACCAACTGGGAGCAGGGGGTGCATTCATGCCCTCGTTTCCATGCTTTACTTCCATGGAAGTAAAACATCAATGTACTCCCAATTTAATCATATAGAAGCAAAAAAAAAACATGAGAGTATTTTACTCCCATAAAAGTAAACACCTTCCGTGGGAGTAAATTTATTTCCATTGGAATTAAAAACACTTTTTTGTGGAAGCAAAAACTACTTTCACAAGAGTGCAAAAAAATCGTGGAAGTAAAATCTACTTCCATGAAAGTAAAAAAAACTTTCGTGGAAACTTCCATGGAAGTAAACTCAAAAGTCAAATAATGTGGTAGATCGCGCGAAAACTTGGTTGCAATACAATTACGGGGGGTCATAGTTAATAGGACCTACGGTAAACGCAAAAACCAGGAGGGGTTTCCAAGGCGAGGCAACTCGAGCCTTCAGCCTTTCAGTCTTTCATCGTGGGAAAAAAGGAATAAAGCTGCTCTTCTTCTTCTATCTAATACGGTAAACACAAAAACCAGGAGGGGTTTCCAAGGCGAGGCAACTCGAGCCTTCAGCCTTTCAGTCTTTCATCGTGGGAAAAAAGGAATAAAGCTGCTCTTCTTCTTCTATCTCTAAGCCAACAACACACACCTGAGTACCACCGAGTACCTGTTCAATAGGCAAACCAGGCATGGGATACTCTGCTCTGGTGCTCGATGTCCTTAACATGACAATTGGCGTCGACACAGAAATAAATAGATCGTGCGTGCTATTAATAGGAGATGTACTTGTATAGTTTTTTTTACAGCAGCAGTGGTCTACAAAACCTGACGGATTCGTGCGCAAGGAACTCGCTCCTATGAAATAAGTTATTCGTACCTACAACCAGGTATAACGCATATGCAACCGGCATCAAAACGAATCTAGCGCGAATCTATTTAGCCCGACGTGACATTGTGCTCCCTGTCTATTCGCTTTTGCTAAAAAAATAATTATGTTTTCAGCCTATTAATATTATACTATGTAACAGCAATCATACGAGTAAAATATTTACGAGAACACGTTGTTACATTTTGCTGTGCTAAACTTATCCGGTCGTTTTTTTTACTGTTTTCCTGCTTCTGTTCCGTTGCAGACTGCTACTATCGGTAGTATATGCACTACACACTATATATGGCGCATACTCCTTATTATACTGCGGGTGGCACACTACACAGCAAAAGCAGCAAGGTACGCATTGTTCGCAGTAGACACCCCACCATGACCTTTTTTTTACCGTGTACGTATAATAGAGACCCTCCAAAACGCCTTTTCGATTCCTGAAATTTCGAATTGAGAGGCTGGTATACAACCACGACCAGCAAACAATTTTAATATCTCGCTCGATCACGACAGCAACAGAACTGCATTTGATTGCTGTGGAAAAAAAATGCACCGGGCTGCCGGGTACGAGTCACAGTAGTGAGTGTGGATGCTGGAGTTGTACGTGGGGTCAAAATTGAAAGGTGCTCCAGAAGTATTCGGAAGCGTCAAATCGGCGTACATATTACTGTAGACACTACTGTACAGTATGTCAGGAGTGATGATACTCGTACCTGGTGCAGTATACCTATTAATAGGACTGAAAACTCACCAGGACTATTGTCTCAGTGCCTTTGACTTGGTTCGCGTTTAGGGCGCCGATCGATGCCGACAAGGCGGCCATGCCATCGCTGAGATCTTGGTGCATCCCTGGAAGAAGGTTAACAATTACGGCGAGCAGAGGCAGGCGCAGTACGTAGTGAAGGAGAGTAATAATACTTTCAGTTCGAGCCATGGTTTGGCGAAGAGGGTGCTTTGGGTGCTAACATTCTCCAACACAAGGAAGGGTGTTGCACGAGGTCCTTTGCAAGGTGGTGTTGCGAATAGGGCACCCGGACGATCCGTGCTACGGTAGAGGGCGTGCTTTTGGGGCTATCATGTTACAGCTGGTGGAGCTCCCTCCTCTAACTCCAGGAACAAACTACCGAATAATGTGTTTGCAATCCCACTTGTGGTGTATCTGGTACAAATTTGCTGTTTTTGTGCGTTGCTCGCAGGATGAGCGAACATCTATACTCGTAAATCGAAGAATGACGATTTTTTTGCCGTAGGGTGATGTGCTACAGACCATAGCAGCAGTACAGCACAGACAGTGCAACGCGGTTAGAGCTTCTCCTGTTAGGCACTTGGGGGAAAACCCCGTCTACTCCCTAGCTGCTCTACTGCTGCTGTAGAGCAAAAGCAACAGAGGTTCGCGTTGTTAGCCGTACAGAACGTTGCATGCTAGCCGCAAAGAAAGATAGACTACTACTGCTGCTGCTGCTGCTGCTGCGTACCTGACTGCACATGCTACTATTAATACTCCAGTAGCCCAAAGTCTGGAATATCGGGGCCTTCCGTCGAAACGCTTCAAACCCAAAAAATGACCACGCTCAATCAACGAAAGGGTGCCTTATTATATTTCTCGTTTTTTTACTCCTGCGCACGATATAGTAGCTCGCGAGCTACTATATCGCAGTTGCTGGGTGTCTGAACCGGGTGAACGGTCTTCAGCGCTATGGCAGTGACCCGAAATACATGATCACTACGGCGCTTAGGCTATACCACTCCACCGCGATACATACGCTGCTCTTTGGTCGGGCGCAGAAGGAGGGCAGAAGAGGGGAGAGGGCGGGGGCTTCATCACCTGTAATGGCTCGGTGCTCGACAGACGATATCAGATGGTGCAAGCTCTTGCACCAGTTGGCGACGACCCCCCCCGCTCCTTCCAGGAAGTACCCGGCCAAGTTTTCGACCGCAATGGCGGTGAGCCACGATCCTAGCCTCCATGCCAAAATTTCAGCCATGCTCGCCAAGCAAGGCAATTAGGAATATTTTGGGCGCGGCTGCTTCTTCTTCTTCTTCTTCGATAAGGGTGTTACAGGTGCACACAGACAGGTGTTGCGTTGCCTGTTAATAGTGTTGGCGACGAAGTGAAAATAAAACGCTCCTATGTCGTCCTACAGTAGTGCGTGTTTAAGCTCCGCTCTCGCCGCCGATGTTTGTTGTGATCGGATGAGGTGAGCGACAGCCACGTCTGTCTGCGCGTCGCGGGCATGTGTCATATATCTGCACATCGACCCGAAACATTGGCAATGTTAAATGCGCTGATTGATACCTGGTGCATTTGCTGTACTGTGCTTGCGCGTAGTATTTTGACAGTAGCACACACCGGCGGAACGAACAACGCAGGAGAAATAGAATCCACATGGGGATAGGCATCAGTCATCGTCTCTACGTACTCGTACCTGCACGCATTGGCACGAACGGCCGCGCCACACGCCACGCAAAGGCTTCCTGAATATATTGTTGCATGAACCGAGGATCTCGCAGAGGTGGGAGCTGTGGCATCACATCGTAGACCGTACAGGCGCGCCCCTCGAGATAGCATACGCTCTTACACAATTGTCGGAACAACATGTGTGTCGTAGCATGACAAGATCCTAACATATCAGGAACACATATCACAACATACATACTTCTCCCAGAGGTCACCGAGCTGAACTATCTGGCACGTTTGAGAATATTTAAATAACCGTAAAATTGAAACGAGCTGAAAATTTAACTCTGGGGCTCACGAATGTACAAGACAAGCACACTGGTACCTGTACAAAAATGACACTGCTGTAGTAGTAATAGTGGTTACCCTGGCTGCCCACTAATTCACAGCTATAAGCCATGCTGTGCTATGATATACCAGTATATGATAAGGATCAAACGGTCAACTCAAGCAGAGGCCAGACGTAGCCCAGCCGAGACGATGCCAGTGACAGGAAATGGGGCGGTTGTGGAGACGTATCAAGACCCACCAAGCATTCTCCGGAGAACGCGCGCTCGGCTGCTGTCATTTCGTGGACGCACAAGTACCCTTTGTCAGCCTCCCACCTGTAGGGATAAAAAATTACGTCTACCGACCGGTAGTTTTTAATATAGCCGAACATGCCGTTCATTTTTTTCTGTCAGAAATAATATGTACACGTTGTTATGGTGTAGTGAGGGTGGTAGTGGTTGGGGTAGGGCCAAGGTTGTTGTAATACAAAACAAAACAATTCCCAGCGCCTCCAAAAAAACAGAGTATTCTCACAGGAATACCCCCGTTACAACTTTCAGGGTTATCGGGAAGAATAGAATGCAAGCATTGTGTTTCTGCACGTACAGTAGTAGAGTAGTCGTGGAAACACACGTTGTTGGTGTGTGTACTCTAATTAATGCGTTGTTAACAATAAGACGTTAGTTATGCCAGTCGATATCCAGCACACAAAGTGTCCGTGCTGATTCTGCATCCGAGAGAGAGAGAGAGAAAGATGGCATATATGTGGTCGCAAACTGAGTCTTGGCAAGGAAAATCCGCCGGAGAATTAAAAACAACAACAACAACAACAGCAAGGAAAATATACTGTATGTCGCATGCAACGTACTGGATACGAGAAAGCAGGGCATACGACGCAACACAAGTTACGATATTGTAATATTATTATGATTACCCTTGCCACCCGACGATGCGAAAGGACCAGCCGACGCGAGGCACTTTAGCAAAAGGGGGAGAAATTGTGTGTGTTGGATAAGGGGTAATTAATAAATTTAGCAAAAGGGGGAGAACAATATGTGGCATAAGCTTCAGCGTTGATCACTCAGAAGCACTCCGATTGAACAAAACCACCGAATCAAAAAGAAGAGCTCTCTGCACAAAGTCTACCCACCCACTCCCTTCTGTACCTACCTCCGGCTTGAGATTTTGTCGACTCTTTTCGCTGTCGTTACTTCTTCCTTCTTATCACGTACTCTTATTTTATGTTCTAAAGCTTAAGTTGCATCCATGCTCCATCCCCACGCCATCGGTGTAGGTCTATCATCCCCCCCCCCCCCCCCCCCCCCCCCCCACGACGCTAGCTGGTAATTGGCCGATGAAGTTGCTGTCTTCTACCCCGAGGCGCCCAAAGCTTTCCACCGCTAAAGTGGCTAGTTTATTGTTCCGTTCGTCAAAGGACACACGTCCCGGACTAGCGTAGTGTTGATGCTCGCACACCTCGGAGGTAGAGGCAGCTGATTCGTCGTGATCAGCACTGCCTCCTCGCAGGTGTACCTGCGCTCGCCGGTCTGCATGGGTGACGTCTAGTAGGACAGACTTGTCACTGTACTCCTGGTTCGGAGCGTCTCGAAGACTTCCTCTCCTGGTGACGATATCCACCCGCAGGTTCCTTTCCGCAGTGACCGGTTCTCCGCTCTCCACTTGGCGTGGAATTC
Source organism: Saccharina japonica (assembly GCA_008828725.1). Taxonomy (NCBI): domain Eukaryota; class Phaeophyceae; order Laminariales; family Laminariaceae; genus Saccharina; species Saccharina japonica. The sequence continues at coordinate 35,055 of MEHQ01001279.1, forward strand.
CGAGCCGCTTTAAAGTGCAGCAGATCGCGTGGAGAAGTGGTTGGTGCTGGTTCACTTGCGCTCCAGCTCTGGGACAGGTGCGTGCGTGCCGGGTGTTCACGTTGACTGCATTGCAGCAGGGGCACCTCAATGCCACGTGCCTAGGGAGCGCCTTCCCATACCCACGAGTTCTGCTTGCGGGTATGAGTCGGAGCGAGTCTGTCGGCCTCGCCCGAAGGTACGCGGTGGCTCCTGCCCCTTGGAGGCTCCTGTAACGAGCCTTGGCGAAGGTTTTCGTCTCGCACCTTCCAAGCGGGTCGCCCGGTACCTGCGGGCGTGACGTCTCCGGCAACTGGTCTAGCAAGGATAAATGGGCAGCGTGCTTGCCCTGTTTGACCAACTTGCCCAATGGTATCGTTGTAAACCCCAACATACCCACTTTATTTTCGTCAGTGTATACAGTACAAGTATGCGATACCCTAGTGGTGGAAATGTGGAGAAGGAGACTGCTAAGACGATACGAGGTAAGTCGTCGCGTTCTTACGTCACACCGTCGCGTAAGTCAACAGCGGCCTCTTTGTCGCTGAACAACTTGTACTCTCACTGTCCAGATCGAAGCGGCCGAGGAACGAACATTTCGGCATACATAAATGTGTGTTAGGCCAAGTCCTTAGTCAAGTCGAGGAGCAGGTTGCCAGCATAGGGGACCTTGTGGATGCAGTGCTTGGATCACAAACACATGCTCGGTAGTGTTCGCTTGCCTCGCCCTGAGGCATTGATGAAGTGGTGAGGAACGGAATACGGAACACCACAACAGCAACAGGGATAACAACAACAACGCCTCTTGTTTGAGGAGACGCCGTACATGAAACACGCTGTGTATTCGCCGAATCTACTCTGGCTTCTGGAATTGTTAAAAGACATTCCTTTGGAGAATATAAAGTCCGGCTAACGTGTGTCATCATGTCTCCCTCTCCTGTCAAAATCGCAGTAAGGAATCTACACTATTAAATAGTAATACGTACATAGTTCAAGTCATTAATTAATTAATTAATTAATTGGTTCGATCCATCCCTACCCCTATACTGCTCCGTGCCCCCGGTGTGTATAATTAATTGTCATAGGGCAAATGGAATAGTACTGATGCATACCCCCGCTGTGTTTAAGCCATTGTCAGATACCAAACGGAATACGATATCGCTGCCAATGTCGTGGGGGTGCAATATTTTCGGTTTAATATGTTCTTGTGGCAACATGTATACTCCATTGCCACCACTTTTCTCGACAGTTAGGGATTCGATAACGATATTGGGATGAGACGTTGCGTTACTAGAGTACAGCAGTACTGATACTGTAGAATCTACTACAGAAAGAGAAAAAACGGTCCGATGAGATATTATTGCGGCCATTTCATTGCCCGAAGGGGTCGACAGAGGTAACAACGAATAGCAGTGAAGCATTGGTTTATTCCGACGTTTTCGTTTCTGCTCCGTCATTAGAGATGCGTTCGTGCTGCGACGCACTACGGACGCACTGAATGCAATCAAATTATGGGGCGTATGCATCATGAAGCGGCAGTGGAAGAATGTAGAGCGCTGATATCCGGTTCGTGCATTTTCCTGTGCTTAGACAAGCTATTTTCGGGATTGGTTGTTTATTTCGAACAGTGATTGTTACCTGTCCGAGTAACTCCCATCGTCGAATTAATTGGAGCAACAAGGGGGCAAAGTGTGTGCTATTTTAAAGCACAGTCCCCGGACCTTCACCAGCTGCAGCCAAAGCTCCGATGCGCGCCAAATCCCCAGTCCTGATTCATAGCCAAATTGCATGGAGTATAGGCCAAAAAGGGAAACGTTGGGTGGTACTGTAGTTTGCATCTATGGGCTATGACCCTCCAAAAAAAGGATGGTCATAGCCCATAGGTTTGCATCATAGTCGCTGAACCTGCACCAGCTTCCGCCCAAGGTCCAGCTCACGCCAAAGTTCCAGTCTAAACCTCAGCCTCGGCCCAAGCCACAACCCCGAGCCAATCCAGCCCCCGTCCCGGCCCACTTCAATGCCCTAGCCTTACCCCCAGACCCGAACCCGACCCATCCCGGTCAGCGCTCCAGCCCGAGACCAAGCCCCAGACCCGACCCCTTTTTGTCTCAGCTCCAGCGTCAGGCTCAGCCCCAACCCCAACTCTGAGCCATGATTATCAGAGTACATCTTGGTGACACTTCCGGGGTTCACAGCTGGGTTTAGATCATGCGATGGGTACTCTGGGTTACTGTGGAGCATCACGAACAGCTGTCACTGCATTATGAATATATGTCTCTCTCGTGAAGGTGTCATTTGCGCGATCACCTAACTTGGGTGTTTCAGTGATGCTGGCCCTGAGCTAAGTGGTCATCCACGCGTTTGGCCATATTCCAAGATTATTATGGTCAAGAATTGTGGCCAAACGCTTAGATAAATGGTCATTCGGCTCATGGTCAGCGTCGTTGAAACACCCGACCTATGAATAGATGATCACTCAAATGACACAAACAAAGGACAGTGGGGAGATCGTGCATAACTGAAGCTTCGTTGACTGAGTGGCTGCTGTGTGCGATGCTTCACAGCAGTAGAAGTGTCCGCTGTGCCCGCCACATGACACATACCGGGCCATGAAACACAGAGGTGTCCCCTGGATGTACCCTGACAGCCACACACCCCAGCCTTGGTCCCAACCACAATCTTGACTCATGACAGAGCCCGCCCAAGCCCATGCCCAATCCCAAACCTCAGCCCCAGCCCTAGCCCCGGCCCATCCCGGATCTTGCCCCAGTTCTTGTCCAAGCCTAAGCGTCAGTCCCGGCCCCGACACTAGTTTGTCACAGTTCCCGCCCAAGCCCAAATCCCAGCTCGCCCCACTCCGCCCACTCCCCGTCCAGCCCAAGCCCAAGCCTCAGTCATAGCCCCACCCACAGTCGATTCAACTCCCCGCCCCAGCCCAAGTCAAACGTCAAGGCCCAGTCCAAGCCCAAGCCCCAGTTCCGCCTCATCTCAGGCCTTTTCCTCGCCCAAGCCCAAGCCCAAGCCCAAGCTCCAAACAAAATCCTGGCCCGAACCCAAGCCTCGGACGAATCCCAAACTCAAGCGCAAATCCAAGCGCAAGCCCAAGCCCTAATCTGGCCCATCCCTCCTCAACCCCAGTCCAAAACCGAACCCAAACTACATACAGCCTCAGCGCCCAGGCCTAGCCCTGATCCCGACCCCCTTCCCCTGCTCCAAAGATGAACATTGGTTTGCTTCCCTTATGGGTACTACTTCCTGAATTTCATGGAAATATTATACAGTGGGCGACATACGAACACCCCATGGCCACCCCACGAGCAGTCCGTAGGGCGCCCGTAGGGTGTATGTGAGGCGCACGTGGGGTGCACGTGGGGCGCCCATCCCTCGCCCATGGGGTGTCGGTGGGGCGTCCGTGGAGTTTATGTGGGCTGTACGTAAGATGTATTAGTAAGGCGCCCAAGCGTTGTCCGTGAGTCGCCCGAGGGGTGGACGTGGGGCTCCCATGGGCCGCCCGTGAGGTGTACGCTGGGCGCCCGTGGGGTGGAGTGGCTGTGGGGTATTTTGCCGTGGTCGCTTTTTCGCCTTTGTTTTTCCTGTCCTTCTGTATTTCCCTAGGTTTTTTTCTTCGGTTGCTTAGCTACGTACTTGAAGTACGTTTCATTTTGTTTTTGATATTTACTCTTCTCTTTCCTTGACTATCGTGTGTGGCACGAAAACGGAACGGAACTGAGTAGGAAGCGCCACGCATCCGTGGTATGGGTGGCGCCCAAAGGAATGGAGACAGAGGGGGGGGGGCGGGTCGTAGGGAAACCGCGGCGGACGAAAGCAGGAAGGAGACGGCAGACAGGGTATAGCAAGGTACCAGACTGACTAACTGGTAGAACATGTCTGTAATGCGAGCACAAACCTGCCTCGGCTGCCTGGAAGGGGCTTTTGGTGTGCTCCGGTTGCCTGTCCTTTCCTGTCGTTCTTAGTCTTGCTCTGTTTGCGTTGTTTTTCATTCCATTTAATTTCGTTTCATTTCATTTGATTTTATTGTCTGCCGCATCTCCTCTGGGAGAAGCACGACACTTTCTTTCTTTTTTTTGTCATGTTTTTGTTTGGTTGTTTGACTGTTCGTTGATTTGCTTTATTCTGTTTATTTGTTACTCTTTTTTCCTTTTCGCTTTTTTCGCTTTTTTTCTTTTTTTTCTTTTTTTCTCTTTCATGCACCTGGATTGCTAGCAGGGTAGGTCTTGCCTGTCGTATATGGCATTGCATTGTCTGCTCTGCTTACTGCACTGAGCGTAGTATCTCTGTGTCGTAGTTTTGTGACCACAGAACTGGTACCTTTTTAGGATGAAGAATCGGCACGGACACTGGGTGTACTGGATGTCGACGGGTAGAAAGGAAGGTGTAATGTGAAGAACACACACACATATGAAGTGACGGTGGGGTATATGGAGTGACTGTGGGGTATATGGGGGGAGCCCGTGGGGTGTTTGTTGATCGCCCGTGGGGTGTACGTGGGGCGCCCGTGGATCGCCCGTGGGGTCTATGTGGGGCACCAGTGGGGCGCCCGTGGGGCGCCCGTGCACATTGTGTTCCACGAGATGCCTCCATGGAGGTTGATGAACAAAGGCAAATACTGTAGGTCACCAGGCCGCCCACGGCCTGCCACCTAACCACATGGGCGAACCACGAGCAACCCATCGACGGCTCACGGGTAACCTACGGGCAACCCATGGGTGACCCACTGGTGACAAGCGGGGCGCCCATAAATGGGCGACCAAAGGGCTACCCGCGAACAGCTCATGGGCAACTCACGGGAAACACACGGGCAACTCATGGGCAACCCACGAACAACCCCATGGGCGACCTAAGGAAGACCCACGGCCAACCCACGTACAACACATGGGCTACCCGTGGGCGTCCCACGGACAACCCACGGGAGAGCCACGGGCGGCCCTTTGACAACCCACGGGCAGCCCATGGGCGCCCAACGGACAACCCAAGGGCGACCCATGGGCGATGCAAGGACAACCCACGGGCAACCCGTAGGCGCCCCACCAACAACCCAAGCGTAAACCATGAGCAGCCAATGAACAACCAACGGGCAACGCACGCGCTACGCGCGGGTTAGCCACGAGCAACCCGTGGATACCCCACAGACAACCCACGCGCGATCCACGGGCAACCCATCGCTAAACCCAAGACAAATCGCGAGCAACCCATTGGGTACCCCACGGTCAAGTCGTGAGCAGCCCAAGGACAACCCGTGGGCAACCCATGAGCGACCTACGGGCGACCCCCAGGCACCCAATGGGCGATGCACGGGCGAACGACGGGCTATGCGTGGGCTATCCGCAGTCAACCCGTAAACTCCGCAAGGACAACCGACGGGCGAGCCACAGACAACCCATGGACGCCCCATCGACAATCCATGTGTGACGGGCAACCCGCGACCAACTCACTGGCTACCAACGGGTATCCCACGGACAACCCACAGGGGATCCACGAGCGACCCGTGGTCGCCCCACTAGCAATCCATGGAGGACCCACGGGTGACCAGTGGACAATCCATGGGCGATCCAAGGACAACCCATCTGCCATCCACGAACGACCCACGTTTAACCCACGGCCAACCCATCAGCTGCCTGTGGGCGCCCCACGAACAACCCACGAGCAGCCCACGGGCGACCCAAGGACGACCTACAGACAATGCACAGAACATCCACGGACATTTATTACGATACGTCCAACTCCTACTCGATCAATATTCTGCGGAGCGACGTGTATCCAACAATGCATATGTAACGCTGTGGAAAGAGTAATTGCGTCACGATACCCGCCTTCCCATGAAGTATGCACATGGGCGCTCGTATCTTGTTCTTTGAGCGTACGTATGCCAAAATGAAGCTGGGTGGCACAGGTTTTGCCACGCCAATGTTTCGTAGAATGTAAAACATACAACAAATTTGAGCACAACAGACCGTAAAAGACCACGAGAGAAGGGGCCCAACACGCAGAAGATGGACGCTCGTGGCGTTCGGTTGAGTTAGCGTCAGCAGTAGCACCGTTGAACTTTCTGTTTGCATATGCACTGTCCTTGTACGCTATAAACGCCCACTACTGTGCAATGGAATTTTGGCGGGCCTCTAGTCGTGCTGTGTACGTTTTTCGTACTCGAAAATAATTGAACCAATTATGGCCAAGTTTAAATTTCAAGACTGCTATCAAAACAGGGTCGAACAACTGACAAGTTCTACCAATCGCGTAAATACTACCAGTGCCTTGTAAGTCCTTTTGCCAAGACAAGGTCTGCTTGTATTGAGGATAAACATATCAGGAACAGTCTGATTTCAGAGTGTGCGAGGTGGTTGGAAGAACACGGCAGCGGTCCACGTTCTTGAGATCGTTGGACGGTAAGAGCTGTCCCCTCGGATTCTTGGACGACGTCGTCGCGGTGGAGGAACGAAGTTCTGCTCGCGTGCACGCCTCTATCTTGTATGAAACATGACACGAATGCGTATGCATCCGCCTTTGAAGCCATACATCAAAACCGTTTTTTGAGCACGCTGGTTCGAGCTTCAAAAGACACCCGGTGGCGTGCGTGCCAAAACTAACAGCTGTGATAAGTGAGACCCTTGCCTTCCCCACCTGTTCGTTTGCCACTAAGCCATGTTTGCTGGGGGATGTGGTGAGCACCATCCCCAAAAGAGGATTTATCGTACTGGTCGAAAAGGGAACGGAGACCGTCGCTGACACATCAACAAAACGCAAATGGAGTTTGAGTGGCGATCGGCACTTCATTCCCGCAGCTTTACGTCGCAACCGGCGCTCTTCCCGCGCGATCGCAAGCATTACACCAAGCTTTGCAAAGGTGTATTTCGAGTGAAAAAAATCGATATCACCAGCTCAGGATAAAAAAACAAATCATTATTTTCATTTAAAAAAATCAACACCCTCCCTTCCTCCTCAAATCACATCTTGTCCTGGTCGCTGGGCAGCTCTATGAGGTCCGCCTCAAATTCACCGATCTTCTTTTCCGACAAACTCCCCTGTATGTTCGTGATCGGCCGCAAGACCTCTCCTCGAATGTGCGCATCCGGTCTCTCGAGCGCCGAGCCGCCCTTCGCCGCCGCTCCGCTAGTGTCCACCCTAAGAGCTGTCCCCTCCGACTCTTGGACGACGTCGCCGCGGTAAAGTAACGAGGTTCCGTCCGCGAAATTGATTTTCCACCGCGCCGAAAGCGTGATCCTGTTCAAACCCAAACCGAGGGAAGCCGTATCATAGTGTCACGTAGGTCGGCGGTAAAAACACAACAAAGATAGAGCGCGGGCGGAATATGTAGGTCTTAGCCCAGCTTTTTTGAACTGGTTGAAATGCACTTTTGCTTGAAACCCCAAAACTCGAACCCTAACTAACCCGAACCCCGACGACCGCTTCCTTAAGAAAGTTATCGGAATGAAGATGCCATGAGGCCTTAGTGTGAATTATCGACCAGTTTATCGAACCTAGACCAAGTCGTAAACACCACTGGGTGAAGCACAACCAAAGGGCGGCGGCTGTCCTGTCTCGTCACTACTGCAACAACTGAAATTACTTCAACATGGATGGCTCCATGGGGTGTTCACCCTCCCGCCAAACCACTGCACACACCTACAAGGGGTAAAAACGCTCTCAGAATTTCCCAACATGTTTTACCGAGCGACAAAAACGGCGGTGTTCTGGTGGAATTATATCCGAGTATGGCGAGCGATGCGGGCGGCGTCGCAGGTGGCCGGGACCCCCCCCCCCTCCCCTTGCACAGTGCTGGCGTAAAAGCATCATTGTTGAAACACTGAACAATGTATCTATAGCAAACCCCACAAGTTGTCGGCAACCTCTTGAGTCGGTACGCCCAACGGTGTGCTACACTGTTTGATGTCTCCACAAGGATTTTATTATGGATTATCGTTGGTGATACCCTGGCAAGTGCACAAGGCTGTGCCTCTCGACGCTAGTCGAGATGGTTGGCACCGTGAGTGGTCGTGGACCAGAAGCAGATGGACTGCTTGGTGCGGTAGAGATGTGAAGATGTGTTGAACACTGTGCTTAGGTGGCCAACACAGCACACACAGATCCACAGAGAGAGAACGCAGAAGCCCAGATGACGGCACCTCAGAGACAACCAGGAAAGCTAAGAGCCGAGGCTATCCAGAGAGATCCATCCTAGAGACGACCAGGAAAGCTAAGAGCCGAGGCTATCCAGAGAGATCCATCCTAGAGACGACCAGGAAAGCTAAGAGCCGAGGCTATCCAGAGAGATCGACATGGAAGAGTAAAGGATACGATCCTACGAGTAGAGAAGGCTACAGCAGTAATTCCTCCGCATACATATGCGTTACTCACGAACCGAAACATACGATGTACAAGAGCAGTGCTACTGAACATTGACTCATATTGGCTATGTGCTAATATTTCCATAACAGATTTATTTACCCCCACATTGTGCAAGGGGGGACTCCAGGCCACCTGCGGTGCATCGTTCGTAGCAACGCTTTCCTTCCCTTTCGGATAGATTCCCGTCAACGGGATACATGTCATCTAACCCGTCTTGGGGCATGACGGTAGCAGTCGGAATAGGCACCAAAACCGCCAGCCCACTGCGCTGCACACAACTGGTCACGTATCCTACCTCCCACATTTCCTTTGCGTATCTACACACCTGGTGCACTATATTCGATTTCGATTTTCTTTGAACATATATATATATACGCCTGGTACCCGGTACTGGTACACAGAAGTGTTGAATTTCGGCTTTCCTTTGCCTATGCCTGCACCTGGTACAGGTTATTCGACCTTGGCCTTCCGGTAAATATCGACACTTCGCGACACAACACAGCCACACTAACCTCCCATTGACGACGTTCTTGGGCTTCGTTAGCCACCTGCCTTTCCCTTCCCTGTCTCCGCAGCCCTGGTACTCCACTGTCCCCTTCCCGGCCCCAACGAAACCCTTGAACGATAGCCGTCCCCTGCATATGCCTTTGTTGCCCAACTTTCCCGACTCCGTCGGCAGCTCACTGCCGTCGCTTCTCGTTTCCCGTGTCCTCCACAAGCCTTGCATGGTAACGCGAGGCGAAAGAAAACGTCAATTTACAACAAAGACATATAAAACGCAACCTGTTTCGAATAAAGTGGACGGATACTGCGCACGAAGTACACATCATAGGTTGACATGACAGCCTGGCCGTCATTTCCGTTCTAGCTGTATAGTGCATTGGGCTCGTATCTAGAAAGCGAGGCGGCGCAATCATTGAGTATTGACACTTACATTGTCTGGGAATGGCAGAGGCAAACACATGACAAACGAGACGCAGCGGGAACAAAACGGCAGCCGACGAGGCACATTGCATACAACTTTACTCACGCGTGTGTGCAGGGGCGTACGGCTAAAAGACCAAACGATACCCCACTCCATGGACGGTTAAAATCACTAGTCAGCATGAGAAACAAACCAGTCCGGTGGGGTTTCTAGACGAAATTACGAAAAACGATTTTTGTATTTCAGAGTTTTTTTGTTACTTGGTTTTAGTATACCCCCTCTCTGTCTGGGTCTCGAAAATAGGTACACAGTGGGGTGTCGGAACTTCGTTTTTTACGTGCATCCCTGGTGTGTGCATAATTTGTGTACTTATCTGTATCGAGAATGGAACACACTTTTCATTCTCACCTCGCACAGAATTGACGGGAGCCAGGCCACTCGAAAACTCTTCAGAGTACGATTTCAATGGCAAAGGCTCCAGCTCCGCGTACGCCGGCGCGACGGCCCCCATCCCCGCGCCCGCCACGCCTGCTGGGGGCAACGCCATCCCCCCGAGAAACACCGCCGGCGTGAGAATCGCCGCCAGTGCTATCTTCGCCAGCGTTTGTTTCAATGGAGACTCGCTGCTGGTCGGGGTGGAGCTATACCCAGGTAGCGGCGTTTTTCGTCTGCCATCTATTTGCTCGAGTGCCTGAGGGGGGATTACCGGGTACGGTGGATGAAACCAAGTCACAGCGGTGCGGGACGCGGGACACGGGATAGCGCTGGTCGTTGTTAAAATAGATGGGTCGGGGGGGGGGGGGGGGGGGGGGGGCATGTGTGGGCGTAGCTTTGACCATGCAGCGGCGGCTTTCGGTTGTCTTCAATTCGACCGAGCGCGTTAGGAGAGATTGCCGGGTACAGTAACTATAACCTAGTCACAGCAGTAAGGGGCGCAGGACACGGGGATAAAACCGGTCCTCGCTAAGAATAGATGGGCGCGCAACTGGAGGAAATCCATGTGATGTGTTCTTCGCTTGACGTACAGTGGGACGGCCTGCGTGACTGAATGTTAAAGACGTGACGCCACGAGCGCCGAAAGCAAATATTTGTACGAGTACGACGTCAACTCGACCCTTCGGCTGCTATCGACTACCATGATGCTGCGCGTATGTCATCCAGTTCATTGTATTGTAGCTCGGGCACGAAAAGTATCACCCACTACTCTATCCGGCTGCTTCTTGTGGCCCGAGCCATATCGTCAAATGTTTCCACTGATTTTTTCCTCTCAAGTCTCGCAAGGGTAAAAGAGGGGGGTATTCAACCACAAAACGGTATACCGGGGGTTGTTCTCCGCCACTTGTCGGTGTAGGGCAAACCCGCCACAGAAAGCACTTTGTATCGGCAGTTCTCCGGATTGGTCAAGGCACCACCGCTGTACCGTTATCTGGCCACTAACCCTACGGTACACCGACTGCAGCCTACCCAGATACTTTTTCGTAAGGATGCGTGCTACGATAGAGAAGGTATACCTTTTTTTGGCTGAAATGGTTTCTGAATGATCGAGCTCCTTAACCCAAAATGGTCGGACTGCTGCCATTATTGCCATTATTGTCATTATTGTCATTATTGTCATTATTCTTGTTGCAATATTGTTCCTTGTTTGTTTCGGCCATCGAATTTTCAATCGGATATGTAGCACTTTTACTTTCCTCCCTCCCTTAATGATCACTTTGAGGGTGAGGTGTAGAGCTCTTCAAGTGATAAGTCACCACCCTTCTGAGGCAAAAACATGGTGCACCTCTATCATAGCATGCGTCTAAGGTCATGGTGGCCTAGGGTTCACCGTCGTGTATGGGCTGGAGATGTCGACGGGTAGAGAGGACGGTTTAATATGAAGAACACACACATGGCGTGAAGAACGACACCCGATACGCCCCCATCAGACCCTGACGGCGTTATCCCCGTCACCTTAGAATTAAACAAGCCAACAGCATACCAGGTACCTGGTATGTTATACGTGCCACGGAGTAACAGCAAGCAACAAAAAGAGCCCTATCTCGGCCATGCCATCTGGATGAGTCGGTTTAGCTTGTTGCGGGCACCCTGCGTAGACGACGGGTCCAAGGAACTCGGTCCGGCCGATCGCCGAAGGGCCCCGACGTGCTGCGATTGGCCCCTTCTCCTTCCCTCCCTCCTTGGAGGGAGAGCGCATACATGAGCTCCCATAGTAATGGCATTCACTCTCACGTAGGCATACAACTGAATAGATCACTAGCACGTCAGTGCCCGAATTGTTCCGTGCATTGGTGGGCATAGCTGCGGGAGGGGGGTGTACTCATGTCATGCGTGGGCGTAGTCGCATGGACCAAAGACCCTCGCATCCCTACAACGCCGGGGTATAACTGCTGGGGGAGTAGGGAGCTAACGGACTTCGGTCTGCTCCAGATGACCCAACCGCATTCCATATGAGAACCCCCGACAGTGCTCTCTTGGTTGTGTGTTGTTGCTCAGTGGGACGAAAAAGATTGCCTTGCTTAGTTCTGGAGTTGATCAAGTTGGTGTTACTCGGGCCTGATGGGCGTATCGGTCGGCGTTCTGTACGCCATAAAACGGTGAACCCTAGGCCATAAAACGATGACGGCAAACCCCCTAGACCATCAAATTATGAAAGCCAATCTGAGAAGGAGTAATCAGGAGCCGGGGTGCTGTAGGGCTTGACGCCAGACCACGGTACAACCTTGGCCAATAAGCGCTGCAGATATAAGCTGCTTATTGTGGTGGGTTTCCCCGTACCGGCAAGCGGCGAAACCAAACACTGGTATGCTGTTTTTTGGCCAATACCCTTAAGATCAGGTCTTGTTTCGAAAGGGACCTTGTTAGGGCTGGGCACTGGCACAGTATGTGTTGCCGTAGATTGCTACTGGCAGCCGCTATCTACTGAATGAGTCTCTAGTAGATGCTGCAAGTAGATGTGAAATGACGTACGACGTACGTCCAATAAACACGCCACATGATAGTGCGGAAACCCGTGACAATGGAATTTGGGGGGGGGGGGGGGAGGAGAGAAGAGTGAGGAGGGGAGTCCGCGACCACGATGGACGAAACCGCCTCACCCCCAAGGGTAGGATCCATGGAGTAATATCAAGTATAAGAATGGCTTATACCTGCGAGAACAAAATTAAAACGAAGATCGTCATACCGTTGATACACGTCCTAGGCATGTTTTCTTCGCTCTTTTTTTCCCCCTCTAGTTCTGTGTCGATGATCGCAACTACCCCCGGTACAACCAGTATTGAGACCAACTCTTATGGAATCAGGACAAACAAAAACAGGGGGTTTCCCTTAATGGTGCTGAAACCGACACCGTCTCTGGTTTGCATTTTTCTGGTTGCCAAAACCGGCCCAAGCAGCTAACAAAACAAAAGAGGCTGTTCACACAAAACAACCACGCTCTTTGAGTGTTCGCTTCACTGAGCACTGATCACGATACACGTTTTAGGGTATGTGCTCCACTGCGCTGAGGGTTCTCGGTGCCAAGTTTGAGGGGCGTTGGTGGTCTGTGTCCAAAAGTCTCGCTTGAGGCGCGAGAGGCTGCATGGTAAGACCGAAAAAAGGTGACACTACCCACCTGTGCTGCATTGCCCACAAAACATATACATTTGTTCGGACAAACCTACAACTGGAACCACCTCTACCCCATTTTGTTCCTGTAGGATACTTCGTAATTCTGCCCTGACTCCGAACTTTCCCATTGATACACAAGTTGGCAAGGCTGATATGGGCTCCTTGGTGCACTCCCGTGAGTGTGCCAAAGCGACAGCAGTTTCCGTGCCCTCCTTCGATGAGGACCTCGTCGCAGAAATTTGAAATATGGTTCCAGGCGTTGGGATATACGGTTTATCGTACTGCAGCCAAGTATGTATGTTTCTGCTTGAACGAGCACGAGGAATTCCTCATGCTCGTTCTACAGCAGAAAAACAAAGCTGAATATAAAACGAGAAACCGCATATCCAAGCGCCTGGAACCACATTTTCAAACTTCAGCGACGAGGCCCGCATCGAAGGAAGGAACGGAAACTGCTGTCGCTTTGGCGCACTCACGGGAGTGAACCAAGGAGCTCATTACTGCCTTGTCAAATTATGGATCAATGGGAAAGTTCGGAGCTAGGGCAGAACTACAGCATGTCCCACACGACAAAAGATGGGGGGTAGAGGTGGTTACAGTTGTCTCTATGTCACGAGATTAGGTAAAAACGTTTTTTCTTCGGTGGGCAATGCTAACATAGGTGTATTAAGGAAGCAGGTTCAGTGGGCTGGAATGCCCATTTTTGTGTTGCGTTCAGCGTCGTCTGAAACTCCGGGGACAAGGCCAGATCCTATGCAAATAATATAGGGTGATAGTATATATATGGTTTTTGCTCGGGGCTTCAGATCACTTGTCGCAAATCTGATCACAATCACACCCTGCGGGGGCTACTCTTTACGGAAAAATGACTAACTTGTGTTCAAGCGGCAGCAAAACTCCTCATGTATGGTATGTACGAGTTTGGTTGTCCTTTTCAACCAATCGAGAAAATGATTGAGCACGATTTTTTTATATATTTCAAAGGCGTTACGCGTACTCGTACGAAAGTACGCGTATACAGTAGTGTTCATCGTTGAGATACACGACACGCCGTCAAGAGAAACATAACCCGTTTCTTATTGGTCACCCTCGCGTGTGATGTGGCCACCCAGCAGCTGCGCTTGACAAGCATACATAAATCCAATCTCCTCGCGGGAATGATCATGAATCTGACAACAACGACCTGAAGCTCAAAACGTTTTTTTGTTACAATCGCCCTGACCATGGCAACAACAGAAAACAGGGGGTGGGCAGTCATGCTCCGACGGAGGGAGGTCCTCTCTGGTCCAGCTACAACGGTGGCCGTGCAGCTACGAGGGCGGTTCCGCATTCCCCTCCCTTGCTTCGAGAAGTAAAAGCTGGTGAAGGGGGGGTCAAAGCTGTACGCGCTTCATGCCTCCCTTCTGCCGGGCGGTCGTGCCGCTTATGGCTAACGTTGCCAGGAGCTGCCGAAACACCAACCACTCCGATGCGTCGTCGTCATCAGCCCCCAACCTGGACAAGTCTACCGTGCTGCTCCACGGGGCATAGCGCCAAATTTGGTCAACGAAGAGCGCAACGGCGACAACGAAGGAACATAGGAGTGGTGCGTGTTGCTGCAGTCCCCGGCAATACTACAGTAGTTACAGACGGCATGGTCGGCCAGAAGAAGAGAAACATGGAGCGCGTACAGCATTGACTGCCTTCACCGGCCTGAATGCTGAGCTTCCCTCGGATGTGTAGCTCTGTCAGTTCATGAATGCACATCCACTGCTGCTGCTGTTGAAGCTGTTGCCGTGGTCAGGTCGATTGTCTGTGTAACGTGTCTAACCTGTAATCATTGCATACCTCCTACAATTGGGTTTTCCGATTGGCTGCGAAGATTCCCTATTTCAGTAACCCGTGTTGCTTGGTACTGGTATGGTCAACGCTGCTGTAATCGTCAAAAAACAAAATCCACAACTTTCCCTCTGATATCCGCGCTTCTCAAGTGTTATTTTGATTCTACTCGTCCGTGCGCTGTGTACTACTTGTAGCACCAGGTCTACAGCATCAGGTCTACAGTGGGTTGTGCTTGCCGATCCCATATGATACAGCAGTACTCGTATTCATACCTGGTACATATGTGCCTCGTATGTATGTATCATGTACGGCTACCCCGCTCCGTGCTCCAGGCGTACGTGAGCGCCATGTGCCATGTAACATACTGGTGTGATAATCCTGCTGTAGTACTCGTATATATGATGTATCCTCGAATCTACATAGACTTGCCTACAATTTACCTTTTTCACGGTTTGCCTCTCAGAGCTCCCACTTCGACACCGCCTCCTTCTATTACTCGCCGGAGCTTCCTTCCTGTCTTTGTTTCCTATGCGTTTTTTGTTGGCGAAAATATTTTTCCTTCGCCGGTCTGGGGTTCGTTCGTGCTTGTACAGTGAGCACGGCAGCGCGGGCGAGCCCGGCGCCATCGCGGGTATGGGAGGGCGCTGGCCAGTAGAGGGGCGGTTAGAAGGAGTGCGGTCGCCTTTTTCGTGGCTAGGCGGGGCGTGTCCATCGAGACACGAGGGAAGCATGAAGGGGCTCTATCTGCCTTGCCGCTGCTGCTGCGACCAATCCAGTATGTCCGAAAATATAAGGTTCGTTTCCGTGTGTAAAACAATATTCAAGCGGTGCTTATTTCTCAAACAAATATTATTTACAGAGAGAGCCAGGCGGCTTGAACACCATCATCGTTGAGCGGGCGAACGAGGGTCACGGTGAGCACCGGGCTTCACGCGAGGCGGGTCACGGGGCTCACTGGGGCAGAGAGGCAGTAGAGCTCCACCCGGACCGAATCGATGGCGAGGTGATCGCGGGGGGGCGGGGAGCGTCGAGGCTGAACGTGGCAGGCGTTGACACTTTTTTTTTTAAGCGGCGCAATCATCACAGACCCGACTACGCCCGACGGCCTGACGGGATTTGTTTTTCAAATAAGATTTTCGTGTTCGCTTGATTTAAAAAAAATCCAACCGTTGTTTTTCGGTGTTGTTTTTCGCTCCTGCCGTTTTGTTCGAGTACGAGTACGTATGTACGTCTTTCTCAGTTTCGTGGATTATTTTGTTTTGGTACTTCACAACTTGACCGTGCTGTGCTACTACTGTGCTTTCTATTTTATACTATAATAAAAAGTACGGAGTGCCTTATAGGGGTGGTGCCTTATTATATTAGCTCCTCACATGTTATTTCGAACATACAGCTCTTGTTGTCCTGAAGCAAGGAGCTCTTGGCATTTGCAAGTCGCATGTACTTTTTTTTTCAACTTTTTTTGTGTAGACTGCTGTCGTGGGTGCTTTGCCACATGCCACATACCAGTACTACTGCAGTACAATACAGCGGTAGGCGGGTACTATACATACTTTCCGTTGTACGTACGTACAGCAGTACGTATTTCGCTGCACCATTAATCTCTTGGCATTTTCAAGTCGGTCCTTGCACTACATGGTGGACCTCTTCTGCCCCTTTCCTTGCGCGAGCGTAGCGGGCGGCGTCAGCCGCCCGTGGAGCGGAGCCCTTGTACGTACATACTCGTAGGTACGTACAGAATACCAGAGGTGTGTATTATACAAATGGGCGCTAGCCAAAAGTAGGTATACCTACGCCTTTGAGCCATTTATAGGTACACGGCGCATTGCACCCAGGAAAAGGCTTCCTGGCCCCGCCTGATACTGGGCCTGCGCTCCATCGTACCTACAAATGGCTCAAAAGGATAAGGTACACCTATTCTCAGCTATTGAACTTCCGCGTCACCTATTTTTGGCTAAGTGTACCTATAAATGGCTCGAACGATCACGTTTTGGCAACTGAAATATAGACAGACGGCCACACCAGATGCCGGGACTGTCAACCAGCCGACTGTACTTGTCAACCAGCTGACCGTACCTGTCAATACAAACGCCCGAAAATGCTGCCAAACAGTACGAACGCAGGTGACGCCGGAGACAACACAGGTCACCTAGCAACCTGAGGCATGGCGGCGGTAGTAAAAGGCGTCAATCAATAAGAGGGCAATTCACCACTACACTCTTTTAGTATTATGCTGGTAGTACACAAGCGTGCCTACGCTACTACTGTACTTCTGTTAAGAACTACTGTAGGGCATCATAAGAACACGAGACAAGCTGAGCTTCACGAAGAAATATAAGAACATCGTATATGTGGATTGATATGAAATCCAGAAGAATGGGTTCGTTGGAAATCCTGTATATGACAGTTTCATGTCGGGCTTTGTGTCGGTTCGGGCAATTGGCATTCGATACGATATTTTGTGTTTTGTCTTGATGGGCTTGCGGGCTTGTGAAGGCACTCTCTCTGCTGCTCGCTTGCGCTGGTGTTTGCGCTTGCCTGTGGTACTGCTAAAGGACCGATACTAATAAAAGACTTTTAAACCAATCTCGCTCGGGGCAAGCCAACACTCTAGAGTCGCGATTCGGCAGCCTCATCGAGGGCGAAGTTGAAGGTCTCCGGGAGAAAGTATTGGAGCTGGGGTTCTGCTTTCCGAGGAGCTGAGGAGTTTGGTGGGATGATCATCATGCTTTTGGAGACGAGATTTTGGGAGAACTACTCGAGATAGCAAGGCGCAGCAGCGAGAGTCCGGTGGGGAGGTAACCACCGTAGGTACAGCAGGGAGGAATGCTGTACCGCCATCGTCGGGAGTCCCCGGTGGTGGCAAAGGGAGCAAGGGGGGCAGCCTGATGGTGAGCTGTTCTCTGACAAGCACGACGGGTCGTCTGGAGGGGTCGGCAGGCTTTGGGGGCAGAGTCAAGTTTGGCCGTGCATCTCTTGGAGGCCGAGGAACAGGTGCGAGTATGAGTAATGCTCCACAGTTTCGAGTCGAGAGAGACCAGTACGTTGAGGTCGGGGCCGGCGGGAGCGATACCTTATGGCCCCGGGAGTAATGACCTCGATGTATGTACGGGAAGCATCAGGTCTGGGTGCATGTGCCTCAAGCTTTCCCTAGTCACGTGAACTCATAGGTTATTGATAGGTAGTACTATACAACCACATGCTTGTGCCGTGTTGCCTCGCAGTCTTCATACGATATATGATATTTTCGAGCTGGAATGCTGAAGACAGTATGAATGGTTGGTATAGTATACTTAGTTATAGTATGCGGTATACGTGAACCCCGGTTGTGAGGACCGAGAGCCATGTTTAAGATTAAGAGAGTGCCTGAGATGATACCGCGGAGGCGGCGTCGTTTTCGGGGGCAGCTACTGTCTGCTGCACAGCAGCAGTAGCTACAAGTCCCAAGGAGGACGTATGTCTTTGGGCACCCCCGTCGTTTGGTGGGTGGGGGGAAATCGTGCGGCGTCAGCCGCACGTATCTGCTACGGGTAGATTAGTAGTGGATGGAACAGCTACTGCCTCACAGCAGTAGCTAAAAGCCCCAAGGAGGATGTATGTCTTGGGCACCCCCGTGGGTTGGTGGATGGGGGAAACGTATTCGATACGGGGAGCTTAGTGGTGGATATGCGATGCGGTGACGACGGGAATGCTCATCGCCGGAGGAGACCGAAACGTCGGAAGAAACTGTGCTCGCGATGGTTGGAACGGCGTTTTTAAAATGGAGCAGTTACTGCCCGCAGCAGTAGCTAAAACGTCCTACGGTAAAAAACCGTGGGCACCCCCGCTGTATGTTTGGTGAGGGTCACTTCACAGGAGTTTGTGGGGGTGAGGGGCAGATGTGGGGAGCATACGTGTCTGTCCAATCCGCGAAAAAGACGCATGGTCGAAGCTGGGCCATGCGCCCCCGTGACGTCTACAGTACAGGCGGTGAGGGGATAAGTCGCGTGCAAGTACCACGTGCACCCTGCTACGGAGAGGTGGTGTGGTGGAGTTGGCGGGCGCCGGGAGATTTCGTGACCGCTGTAGCATTTATACACGAGGACAATAGCGCCTGCCTAGCTAACGCTCGGCGGGACCGGGCGCGCTTCACGGCAGCAGCAGCGACAGCAGCAGCGACAGCAACAGCGAGCAGCGACAGCAGCTGCAGAGGGGAGGGGATGCCGTGGAAAGCACAGATGTGAGTATCGTCGGCTGGGAAATTGCACCCAGTATTTCGCGGAACGACGAGGGGCATATTTGGAGGGGTAGGTCTCTCGCAGAAAGGGTTTGGTTTCCTTTACGAGAAATACACTTACCCGTATGATTGAATATGTTTTTGATCGTACAAATGGAGAGATGTACCGTTTGCGACTAGGATTGAATTTATGAACGGTAGAGAACCGTTCGTTTTTCTGGAGAAGTACGTCGTGCGTTCGGTATATACTGTAGGACATTGATTGTTTGCGGCGGGGTGTGTTGATTCCGAGCCGTAAATAAAAGAAAAACAACGTACCGATTTGATTCATTATGCATGACCCCCCCATTCCCCCTTTAGGAGTAGAAGGGAATGTTTTATACAGTAGACACTTCGTCACTAATTCACCTGGGAGAAACCATGAATACCATGACTAGGTGTTCCTGAAGGGCAACAATGGCTGGTTTGGATGAGTAGCTAAAATCCTATAATTCCAGTACGTCACTTAGACGTCCTGGACGGGCTAAAATGATTAGGAGATGAAATGCAGTAGCTTTGGCCAGCAGTGAGTACTCTGCGTGATAGTTTCGCGGTATGATCTGTTGCTTGCCCGCTACTTACTACTGTGTCGAACGGGACGGGTTACAGGGGGCTGGGGAATGATTCTGACATTCTGTGTTTACGCGGGATAAAATGGGGATGTCGGTACTTAGATACACCTTGGGAGTTTGTGCATTGCTATGGTGTGTGGTATTGATGGTAGCAACTGAGTTTATTGAATTTTGCGGGTGTCTTTCGTTAGGAGGGTAAGCTTGTTCAATTTATGCAAATGGCTGTTCTACCAAAAGTGTCATTTTGCGAATACAGCAGTAGTAGTTATTCGCGTGGGAGAAAAACAAAAAGTTATTTTTTCTGGAACTTGATGGTTGATTGACTTATTCGATGATTCAGAAGATGAAATGAAATGATTTTGATAGATTCACAACTTAGTGGTTCTGCACTAACGCAGGGGACGGAGAGATTTATTTTTGTCCGGGAGACCTCGCGTTTTATGGCAGTACAATTTTATGTTGTGAAGCGGCTGTTGTAGTTTCAATTGATTGCAACGGTTGGAAGTACAAGTATGAAAGAACTTTTCGCTCATGAAGATGGGTTTCCTCTTGCCATTTTTTTTGTTTTGTGGTGAGGGTTTTGAGTCTACTTATTTCGACATGGTCGACACTACTGTCATGTAAAGAATTCAGGAGGGTGTTCGTTGGAAATCCTGTATATGACAGTTTCATGTCGGGCTTTGTGTCGGTTCGGGCAATTGGCATTCGATAAGATATTTTGTGTTTTGTCTCGATGGGCTTGCGGGCTCTTGAAGACACTCTCTCTGCTGCTCGCTTGCGCTGGTGTTTGCGCTTGCCTGTGGTACTGCTAAGGGACCGATACTAATAAAATACTTTTAAACCAATCTCGCTCGGGGCAAGCCAACATGGGTCGGGCGTCCAGTTTGTTAGGTGGCTTGTGTTGTCTCCGGCGTCACCTGCGTTCGTACTGTTTGGCAGCATTTTCGGGCGCTTGTATTGACAGGTACGGTCAGCTGGTTAACAGGTACGGTCGGCTGGTTGGCAGTCCCGGCATCTGGTGTGGCCGTCTGTCTATATTTCAGTTGCCACAAAGTGCTCGTTCGAGCCATTTATAGGTACACTTAAAGCCGAAAATAGGTGACGCGGAAGTTGAATAGCTGACAATAGGTGTACCTTGGCCTTTTGAGCCATTTGTGGGTACGATGGAGCACAGGCCCAATATCAGGCGGGGCCAGGAAGCCTTTTCCTGGGTGCAATACGCCGTGTACCTATAAATGGCTCAAAAGGCGTAGGTATACCTATTTTTGGCTAGTGCTTTATACAAATCTACATTGTTCTTGCCTGCGTCATTATTGACTACATCTACATATACATGCCTGTGACGGCCGTTACTTGCCAGAGGGTGGGAAAGCGAAAGGAGGGGGCAGATGGATTGGCATGCCTTAACCGCGAACGGGGTGAAGTGTGGTTGGACCGACGGCACAATGACTATACGTACAGTGCTGATGGCTGATGTTGGCTTGATCTGAGCTCTGAGACCTGCTCTGACTCATGATTGGTGAACGTTGAACATCGACGGACTGCTGTCCTTCGGCCAAGCCTCTGTCGCTTGCTGCGCATGATCTGCTCATATTCGGGTTCTGCAACTCCATTATTTGGACACCTTTGGGGGAGAGAGGCATATCACTGCTGCTGTGGAAACAAAACAGCTAGCGATGACGCCCACCACAGCCCAAGCCATGGCGTGGCCTACTTGTCAGCCCACCTGTGTTTCGGGCTCCTCGAGGCAGGAGCAGTATAGGCGTCGCTTGCTCGTCGTCCGACCTCCAGCACTCCCTTCGTACGATCGAGAGGCACTTTCGCGTGATCTTACGCCCAAGATTGCCGGCGGCTGTTGCCCGCCTAGTAGTGCCAGCGACGGCACTCTGCTAGGCACGCCAAACCCACTCAAAGCATTGGCTCCGCTCGCGAGAAGTAATAGCATGGAGGCATCGGTCCGTTTCATGTCGGACGTTGCAAGCTGCAGCAGTCTACCGTACGCGCTACGCGGGTAACGTGCAGGCATCGCAGGTTTTTATATCCTGGAAAGGCGTATTACCAGTGGGGGTCTAGGCCCGAGGGTTGCTTGCGGTTGGCCTGCCTGTGCCACCTGTGTTGCAGTGCCCACAAAATGAAATCGTTTTTTGGCCCTTTTCCTGCCAAAAAATCGAAACTTGGAAGCACCACCGATCTATTTTTTTGTACGATATCCCGCAATTCTGCTCTAACTCCAGCCTCACAGCTAATCCCAAAGTGCGCCACCCTGCGATGGGCTCTTTGGTGCTCTCACTACAGTGTGGCAAAACGGCAGCAGTTTTCGTGACCTCTAACCACCGCGACAAAGTCGCTGAAGTTTGAAAATGTGGTTCCAGGTCATTGGATTTGTTATTTCTCATACTGTGGCCAAGTTATTTTATGGAGCTGCAGCCATGGTGATCAGTACTCACGTACGTACGAATATTAAAAAAAAATCCAACGCTCGTAACTTTTTTGTGTCCCAGCTCTTCAACTCTAAAACACAGTGTTTATTTAGTCCACATTTCTTTGTTTTTTGCAGGTACGTCTCAAGCCGATTGCGGCGTCGGTGATATAAATCCCAAAGTGCGCCACCCTGGTATACCTTCCCTGTCTGTATACACAAGCACACGTTCAATCTTGGGGGATTTCGTTGAGGTTTACCACCGCGACAGTGCCCGTCAAAATTGCCTAAACTGGCGGCGCGACTGCTGGAGCTTTCGTACCGTCTGTGCAAGGATAAAACTGCGTGGCCGCGGTGCATCAAATTTCTCCGATTCCAGCACGACAAAGGCCGAACCAACTACAGAATAGACTATATCATGACTTGGTTGAGCTTGTCCGGGCGTGGTGTGTCATTGGGAGGCTTCAGTGGGGAGCACGGCGCCAGTGAACGAGCGCAGACTGCTGCATGCATGTCCCAAAGCGATTGTGAGGGGCTGGTTTTTTTATAATCCCGGTTTCAATAATAATTGACGTTATTGGCTGGAACCCCCTTGTCGGTTTTGTGAGCACTGCAACACAGGTGGTGCCAAGCTACGGGAGCCCGGGGCGCCGAGCTTTCTCGATCTCCTTGCCTCTGGTGCATGCAGCATAGACCTACTTCGCCTCTGTTGCGCTACCTTCCGCATATAAAGAGATCTATAGCATCACGCCTGGTGCTGTTGCCGCTGCAAACACTCGCCGTACGTGCTACGTACGTCTACCCGCACAGCAGAACAGTCGACTATAGACGTAAACTCGTGCGACTTTACAACAGCAGTACAGTCGAAGTAAACTCTTGCGAGTATTTCTCCAAACAGTAGTACATTATTATATAGTGTTTCGAAGTACGCTGGACGGTGGAAAACAGAACAAAAGCTTAAGCGTCGTACAAGTGCTTCTCTTCTAGCTGGTAGTCACAGCGGGCAAGACAGAATGCCTTCTTCAGATATCGCCACCGCTGTTGAAGATGGCGCCGATTCTGCTGTTGTCACCCCCGTTGCCGATGGACCACCGCCGCCGCCGCCGCCGGAACAGGCCCGCCAAAACGATAGGGAAAGCACCAACAAGGAAAGTGCCCGCGTCGTGTTCCGGGATGAGGAAGAGTTCAGACGAAAACGCGAGAGGATGATGGCCGACGGAGCCCACCAGTTGCAGGTTATCGCAGGTAGGTCCGTTGCAGGTATGGTACCTGCTGGTACTTCGTATCATATGCGTAGACGGACTCGAGAGTGGAGCGTAAAACTAACCAATGCTTGCGATGCATACAGGTATTATGATACCTGTTGCTGCTGTACGAATACCTGGTACCGGTACACTTTACGGGTATATAGTTCGTACAAGGTTCTCCGGGACGTGCCTACGTAGGGGAGTGGCTCAAGAACGAATTGAAAACCAAACCATACAGCATATGCGATATTACAGCAGCAGTTGTACAGCAGTACAGGACACATATTAATAATAAGAAACAGGAAATCTGGTCCAGGCTGGATTTCTTATTTGAGAAAGGGTGCTTTCTACACTAGTTGCAAGATAACGACTCCCGAATTTCTTATTTTCCTCCTAATCTCAGCCTGGCTTTTTTGTGAGCCTTTTTCTTATTAGGTGTCCTGCACTCTGTATCGTAGACCCTTTCAATGCTGCATACTCTGCATTTTTGCGGACAAAATATACTTGGAAATAGTGTGGAACCCTTACTACTATTGACAGAATCGTTTTTACTGATTCCACCAAATATGATACCGTATCATGTTTGTCAGTTTGTTGATGCACGTATGTACGTATTAAAAAAAAATATGTATGGATATGTCTTTGTTGTGGCGCTCAAGGTGAAGATGGTCTCTCCCGCGCAAAACCGAGGACTCCCGACAAAAAAAAGTTTGAAGGCACTCTACGCGTGACGCACTGCACACACACGCGTGCCACTCTCGGGGCGTTTCTTATGCGGTTCGATCTCTTAGCGTCAGATTTTGGTCCGATCGATTTTTCAGCGATCTCGGTTCGAAAATCGAAACAGTCTTACTTAGTCTTGCTACGTATGCGAATAAAACGGATATATTTTGCGTGCAGAGATTCGAGCAAACGGCGAGACGAACTGCTGTTTTTGTGGTCTGGCGCCGCCAAGAGACGCGCCTATTGCGCTGCACTGGGCGTAGGACCCAAGCGCCCGAACCCACGCTGGCTGCCTCTGGTCTGGCAGCGAAGAGGCGTGCCGAGTGCGCTCGAGTCAACCTGTCTTGGTATTTTGTGGTTTGACACAACGAAGCCCAGCACGTTGACTGACGGACTGCTGCTGCTGTGCGAGTGGTCTACGAGTACGGAGAGGCGCGCACCGCTAGGTCCGAGCCCGCGCCAGCCGACTGTAGTCTGACGACGGAGAGACGCGCCGACCGCCGACTTCGCGTCGCGCGCGAAGCAACGTGGATGCGTCATCGTCGACCTCATCGATCGTTCTGCTGCTGCTGCTGCTGCTGCTGCTTGCTTGCATGGAAACTCTGATGGCCCAAGTCGTCAGATTGTGGGCCAAAATCTGACGACTTGGGCCTTCGAATTCTGAAATCGAAAAAAAACGGTCCGATTTTGCGCAATTGGACTGCATACGCAGGTGCTTCATTTTTTAGATCGAAAAATACAAATCTGAAGCTCCAAATCGTACCGCATAGGAAACGGTCTCACACACGCGTGGCACACCGGACACACACGAGACGCAGTACAGAGTAGTGGTGGGATCATATAATTACTACGCAGATACCTGGTATAAAAAAGGAAGATGCACCGAAGAAGGGGGAGGAACTCTCGGACACACCTGTTTTTTGGGGGGGGGGTCGAAACTGACTTGAGTTGCTTTTAGTCTGCGCGCCGAATATGACTTATTTTTCGCGTGGGTTTCGATTGATTTGTTTTTGATTTGGGTGGACCAAATGCCTTGCGTTTAGTGTGCGGATCGAAATTGACTTGGTTTTTGTATAGGTGGTCGAAATTGACTTGTTTTTCGAGTGGGCCGAAAATTACTTGGTTTTATTGAAGGGAATAGAAATTACTTGTTTTTAGTGTAGATATCGAAATTGACTTGGTGTTGGAGTAGGAGTGAAAAATGATTTGGTTTTAGTGTCTGGATGAAAATTGACTGGGTTGTTGTGTGCGGGCCGGAAAACACTTTTTTTTAGTAATTGAGGCACACATTTACCTTGTTTCGTTCGCCGTAAGCGAAAAAAACGTTGTTATTAATAGGCGTCTAAGGCTAATTATTTCGTACGCAGTCGGATACGTGGATAGAAAAAGCCGGTTTCCGATTGGAGACACAATCGGGCTTTTTGATGCTGTTGAAAAAGGGCCTTTTCGATCCCAAGTTTTGCGATCGAGCAATCCGATCCTCGCATCCCGGGGTTCTTCGTGGATTGGACTTCTCGATCGAAAAATCAGTATCCTCATCTCCATCATCCTTTGATTTTTTTTTTGGACAGCTAAGGTAGAACTACCGATCATAATTTTGTTTGAATATTATGTAGTCCCTCCACCCCCCCCCCCCCCCTCCGACCCTTGGCGGCTGGTATGTGTTCCGTATCCTCATCTTCGTCGGTTTTTTTTTTTTTTTTGGACGGCTAAGATAGCATTACCGATCATAATTTTGTTTGACCATTATGTGGTCGCTCCACGCCCCCCCCCCCCTCACCTCTGCCCCTTGGTGACTGTTATGTGTTCAACCGAGTACGCCGTAGGGAGGCTTGAGTACTACCTGGTATGTTGTACCCATACTCGTACTCGGTTCCGGTGGTGATCTATGGGCGATAGTTTGTAAAAGCTAGAAGCATAAAAACCATATAGGGCCGTGAGGCATGACAGCAAAAATAGCAGGCTGCATGGTTGGATTGATGGACTGATGGTTTGATTGATGGACTGAGACTGAGATTGAAACGATATACTATGGAATGTGTATACAAGGTACCACGGGTATATGATACGGGGAGCACTTGAGAAAGTCGAAGACGACCATAGAGGAAAATTAGCGAAGAGTTCAGCTACTGCTGTACCAGTACCAGTATTTTTTTGTGACGACACCATGCATGACGCGAGTGATGTATTGGAAAGAGATTACAACGATGTTTCTCTATATATACTGAAACTAGTATAAGCTGTATGATGTCTGAGGTTTTGGTGTTGGTGCAATTGGGCTTGGCATTTGGATTGTATTAGTACATTAAGACCTGTGGAGTGTTGTTTGGTTATCGGTATCAATGTTGAAAGCAGCACATATTTATATTTCCTGGTATCTCTGTTTTCTTTTGTTCCTATTTGAGGTGATTCTGATAATGGTACTTACGTACTTGGAATCTATTTTTTTGGGTGCTGGGACAAAATATTAGGATTCCAGGTTTTGGTATATGAGACGCAGGTTTCTGGCGATTTTGAGATTTGTTATTTGAGATTCCATTCTTAAATTTGACTTGGATATATGGTCTCTGCTGGTACTTGAGTTCCTGGGTTGGATAGGACTCTAGATTATGCATCTGGATTATTCGCCTTCAAATATAATCTTGACTTTGATTTGGAGGTTCTGATTTTTGAGATTTGAGGTTGACGATTGAGACTCTGGATATACACTCGTTTTGACTCTATTTAACTCAGCGGATGACCGTTGGACCGGGAAAGCTGCGAGTGTCGATTTGTTGATTACTGGGTCGATGTTGGAGATAGATATAATATGTACAAGGTTCCCCTCCGGGACGTGCCTGGAGGAGTGGCGCAAGGGCGAATCGAAAACCTACTATTAATATAAAAACAACAGCATGCGATATTGTATCAAACGCATATCATAATTGTATACCTGCCTAAGAAATCCACTTAGTTTTTGTGTGCTTCCTGTCTTATATTATGGGTCTGTATGGGGGTCTGGGTTACATACAATACAAAAAAAAAGTATCTAGAGTCATCGCCAAGGATCGAACTCAAGCCTTCAAGCATAAAATCGTGCATGGTGACCGTTTGCCTATACTTTCAAAGATACCTTTTCCTGTACTACACGATTATTTGTCGCGGCCCGCGTCATACACACGACAGGCCGCACATACATGATGCAAGCACAGCAGCAAGCAACAACAGAACAGCAGCAGAAGAGAGAGAGAGATGGTGGTGCCTGATGACGGATGCGAGCCTGCTGCGATGAAGCAACCACCAATTAATAGCCACAGCATTATACGGTGGATCTGCCACAGTCACGTCTGCTGCTTGTGCTTCTAGCCGGGGCTGTGGCGTTGCTTGTGTTCGTTGCATGTTGTGTGATGTATCGTGGTATTCAAAAGTGGTCATTCATTTCCGGTCAGAGTGGGCGTGGCTCGGTCACACACACAGCAGCAGAACAGAAAAGGGTAGATAGATGGTGTGGATTATGGACGATAGGCTCCGATAGACACAGCTAGCCACAGCACTACAGCGCAGACGGGCGTGCCACACACGCACGGTGTTACCTGCTGGTGCTTGTGCAGAGTTGTAACGTTGTGCTCTCTGCATCTTCTGTTGTCAACCTGTGGTATACTGGTGCTGTGTCGGTGGGCTCTGCCGTGTGCTCATCATGATGAACTAGTGATAGGAAAAAAAACAGGGCTAAAAACACAAAACAGAACATTATTCTGGCACGTACGCGTGCATAACCCATGAGCCCATCAACAGCAGCAGCGGGTAGAAGAGTGGTGGTGGTGGTGTCGTTTGGTAATGGATTGCTTGCTCCTATAAAAGCAACTACTCGTAGCAACAACAGAGCACATCACAGATCTGCCTTCGAGGCGCACAGTGTTGTATCACTCTGCCCGGAAAAGTAACGACAGTTTATTTATAGTTTTAATGAACAAAAGTTTCTTACATTTCGGGACAGCGGAGAGATTCGTACATGAGCATCGATCTGCAGGTATGATACCATGACTCGGAAAATCGCAGGCTTCGAAAAAAGCAACTCGTCACGGTACAGCACGGATCTGAGGCACGCGCATGCATGATGTAATGGCTGCTGCTGCTGCTGCTGCTGCTGCTGCTGCTCAGCAGGTTTGTAACATTGAGGTTGTACTGTTTGTAACACGCTCTCTCTGTGGTGCTGCTGCTGTTCGTGTGTGCCCCCCGTGCTCTCGGCAAGAAACGCACAAAAAACGCACGACTGAACAAAAACAGGGCCTCACGCAGCGAAACCCGGGAAATCGGCTTATCCACTCCCGCGGGAAAAAAAACTTCGAGCGCCCGCCACGCGAGCCACAGAGCTCGGATCGAGCCCAAACCTCGACCAATGTGTCCGGCCGGGCCTCCCGTGTCGGGGTACTTGGCGTTTTGCCGAAAAGCGCTCGCGCGTAGAGAAAAGTTGCGAAAAGTGCGAACATTTCACAAACATAATTAATAATTATGTTTGTGAAATGTTCGCACTTTTCGCAACTTTTCTCTACGCGCGAGCGCTTTTCGGCAAAACGCCAAGTACCCCGACACGGGAGGCCCGGCCGGACACATTGGTCGAGGTTTGGGCTCGATCCGAGCACTGTAGCTCGCGTGGCGGGCGCTCAAAGTTTTTTTCCCCGCGGGAGTGGATAAGACAATTTCCCGGGTTTCTCTGCGTGAGGCCCTGTTTTTGTTCAGTCGTGCGTGTTTTGTGTGTTTCTTGCCGGGAGCACGGGGAGCACACACGAACAGCAGCAGCACCGCAGAGAGCGTGTTACAAACAGTACAATCTCAATGTTACAACCCTGCCGCCCAGCAGCAGCAGCAGCAGCAGCAGGCATTACACCATGCATGTGCGTACCTCAGATCCGCGCTGTACCGTCAAGAGTTGCTTTTGTCGAAGCCTGCTTATTTTCCGAGTCATGGTATCATACCTGCAGATCGATGCTCATGTACGAATCTCTCCGCTGTCCCGAAATGTAAGAAACTTTTGTTCATTAAAAATATAAATAAACTTTCGTTACTTTTCCGGGCAGAGTTGTACAACATTGTGCGCCTCGGAGACAGATCTATGATGTGCTCTGTTGTTGCTACGATTAGTTGTTTTCATAGCAGCCAGCAATCCGTCACCAAACCATACCACCACCACCACCACTCTCCTGCTTGCTGCTGCTGTTGATGGCCTCCATGTGCCATGCGTGTGCTCTGCATGCTGCATCCCGACGCATGCGATGATACCAGTGTTCCGGCGGTCTGGCTCCGAAAGCGAGAACAATATTTCTAGCAAATATCACGTAGCATGTGGCGTCCGATTTCCCGACTTGAATACGTATAGAACCTGAGCTCAAATCCCGGAGATGCTTTTTTTATTTTTTTTGCTTGCAGGTACAGAGTACGTCTGTTCAAATGTTTGTGATTTTCCTCGGTACAGTACCAGGTATAGAGTTGTACGTATCCCTTTTAGCAAATGCCCGGGTATACTCTCGCGAGTACAACTATTAAATATTAATACCCTGTAACTCTTTGTCGTTACACGTCACGGGTACGAGTATAGCACGTCCATACTCGCGAGAATTTAGGGCCCTCTGTATTTGTATTGCGTTTAGTATGTACTACGAAAACCCAACATACATTTACTGTAGTTGTACGTAGGATTGGGCATTTTTACATAAAATGGTTCACACTAAACCGGCGTTAGGAGTATACACACCTGACTAAAAGCTTAACTCAAAGGATCGGAAATACTCGCGAGTACCCGGATAGTGTTTTCACAGAGATTTGACGAGTACTCGTTGACCGCGAGCACTCGAGTCGCAGGGGCGCAACTGATTTATTGTGTACCGGTAGTTGTGTGTGTTTTTCTTTTTTGTAACGGAGAATTATTTACGATATTTTTTTTTCTCCCTTATTTTGTTCGTAGGCGTACGTATATCACCAAAAACAAAGTAGATTTCGACCCCCACACAAATATCAAGTCAATTTCGACCCCGCATCACCAAACCGCCCCCCCACAAAAACCAAACAGTAAATTTCGACCCTAATACTGAAATCAAGTCATGTTCGATCCCCACTCTAAAATCAAGTCAATTTTGATGCCCCGACACAAAACCACGTCAATTTCGACTACCCACACAAAAACCAAGTCAACTTCGATGCCCCGACACAAAAATCAAGTCAAATTCGGCTCCCCACACGAAATCCAAGTCAATTGCGATCCACACACTAAAGTCAAGTCAATTTCAATCCCGACACTAAAACCAAGTCATTTTCGATCTAGACACTGAACAAAACAGTAATATGAAGTATGTACATATAATACCTGATAAGGTATACGAAGGGAAGTAGATACAGAAAGGAGCGAGACTTCATTCATTGATTTGTTTTTTTAGGGGATGCCTGTGAGTAAGCTCTAGCGGCTAAGACATGTCTTAAAGAATGTCTTAGAGCCCCTTCTCAGCAGGGGCTTGTCTTAGACGCTGTTTCGTCCCTTGAGTGTCTTATTTTCGTAAGGCAACGTCCCTGCGCTCCAAAAGGGGCAATAAGGCAGTTTTTGAGCACCAAAATAACGCCGTTAGATACGAAATCCTTAAAAACGGGGTCCGGGGCGGCTAAGATATGTCTTAAATAATGTCTTAGAGCCCTTTTTCAGCAGGGGCTTGTGTTAGACGCTGTGTCGTCCCTTACGTGTTTTATTTTCGTAGGGCAGCGTCCCTGCACTCGAAAAGAGGCAATTAACTCATTTTTTCGCACCAAAATTACCCGTGACCCCAAGGCAAACAGTGTAATTCTAGATTTGACTGAATGTGAGTACCTGGTACGAATAACCTTGGTTTTGCTGGAGCTGAGAGGAGAGAACGGTTATACGTATAATCCGTATGACGAATAAATCAACAACCACGAATACCTTACCATCGATCGCAACACAGCGATATACTGCTGTACACTGAATATATGCAGTCCGCTGTTATTGTACTGCTGTTGTTCACGTTCTTTCCTGCTGGTGCATGCACAAACCCGCACTGCTGATTATGTATGCTGAGCTGTTTTACCGCTTGCTATGATAAGATGGAGGTGTGAACATACAATCTTCGACATTGGATTATGATGTACAATCTGTACAATGTTATGTACGAGCTGGGCCAGCCACCATGAAGTGCACTTTTCCATTTTCCTCCCCGCTTTCTCACGCCGTTTTTCCTGTGTGAGATACGAGAATAGGCACGTGCTTCGTCCAAGACTTCCAAAGCCATTCATTACTGCTGTTTATTTCCATTTTTTTTTGGTGCACTACGCACATTTTTAGGGTTAATGTTTTTGGGCAAAACTGACGGGAAAAAAAAGGAAAAAAAGGGAGCAGTGATCAATCCCTTGGTTTGCCCTTTTTGAGAACACGTGGGCAAACCCCAAGCCCATAACATATAATCGGCGTGAGAATCCCAGATTTTGTGTTTATCATCGTAATATTTTAACTTTGTCTAGGGGATCGTATGTACACCATATAATCTCTTTATGAACGACGAATTAGGCAATGGTAAGGATATCCGTCGTTATGTATTGCCTCAAGGGAGATAGCACACCGATTTCGAGCGAAATCCGCTTGACAAAGGTTGTGGATTTTAGTATGCCTGATAGAAACGCCTGCTAGGGCGAGAAAATGCAGTAAGACACGTCTAAGACATTTTTTAAGGGAAATGCCTTATCCAAGTAAGACATTCAAGACAATAAAAGGCGCTTAAGACAAATGTCTTGAAGCATGTCTTACCCCGATTTTTTTCGCCTGCGGCGGGCCTTAGGGTACTTGTCTTAACCCGTTTTTGGCGTGTCTTAGCCGCTAGGGCTTACCTGTGAGTGATCAATGTTCTCATGGTGCATATGTGCATATTGTCGGAGGGAAAACGAAAGAATACTAAAGCTAAGTCGTTTGGAATTCAACACTAAAGCCAAGTCAATTTCGATCCCTGCACGGAAAATCAAGTCAATTTCGATCCCCCACACTGAAAGCAAGTGCATTTCGATAATTTCATAATTTCCTGCCCGCACACAAAAAAAACAAGTCAATTTTGAACCCACACAAAAAACAAGTCATCTTCGGCCCGCTCACGAAAACCAAGTCAATGTATATGTACCAAATATATATATATATATGCTGTTAGGTTTTCATATTTGTTCTTGCGCCACTACCCTAGGCACGTCCCGGAGGGGGAACCTTGTAACCAGTATAATTTTGGAAATTTGATACTTGGTTATATGGTTTGTTGGGTATGATAACTTTTGGGTTTGGATGTTGATTAGGGTTGACTTTGAATCACCGTGGTATTATGAGCAATGTTGTATTATCTCGTTCGTCTAGTAGGGAGGCTGTTGAGAGTAGTACGAGATGTACGCAATGGTTATATATATATATATATATACGTAACCGTCTGGGATACGTACGTAGAGACAACTGGCATGTTTCTCCCGGGCACATTTAATATGCACAAGGGAGGTGGAGGTGCCCCAATTATGACACGTTATATTGGATTATTCTATGTTCTACTCCATCTCTTCATGTACCCCGTGCGTCTTGCTACCTTGAGAGCCCGCCAGCAACCCCGTCCCGGCCCAGACCATATGACCAGTGAGTGCTCTGGATACCAACGTCATACATAACCGTTTTGGCTGCGCACCTTGAGAGCTGACGGATGAATTCCTATCGCCGGTACGGTAATTACCATCAAGCAGATTTTGACTTCACGATGACCAAGTTTTGGGTCAATGGGCGGAGGGGCCACTCGTGCCACCAGGTTATCGGCGAGTCCGGGCTACTGTCAGAGGAGTTCCACGTGAGGGGTGCGGCGCTCAGGGACCACTATTACCCCCTCGAGGTAAGCATGAAACCTTAGGAGACATCAACCTGACATGCGTTTTGTGGTAGTTCTCGCGGCACGAACTCGAATCGAACCCCCCGAGAGAAAAGCACGCACGCCTCGTTGTTCGCATCGAGACCCACCGCCTGTGTGCCAAGTAAAACGTGTCGTCGCCTGTCGTATACCCCTCTCCCCGACACGCCTCTACAAACGTGTATGAAATTAAGTTGTCTTTGCGTGTTTTTTTCATGATATGTTTTTAACGGTTTCACTGCTGTATTTGATGCGTGCGTGACCGACAAAAAAAGGTGGACCCGGACCTGACGCATGAGACAAGGGTTGAAAAGATGCTCGAGTGGGTCACCAAAGCGCACGAGGTACGAGCGACAACGACGGCTTCGAAGCTGGGGTTGCCTCTTAACTTTCAGCGATGATGTCGCGTCGAGTGCGGACGCCAGGGAGGCGTTCTTCCTATCCATGTCATAATTGAGTCGGTGGAAGTGTTGGAAGTATATGACGGATTACAGCAGCATTGACTCCGCGGAGCAGCTGTTAATAGGGCTCCTGGGATATGAAGACCGAAGTATCCCACTCAGCTTGCACAGATGAGTTTCGACGATTTCCTCGATCTCACAGCTGTTGTTTTTAGATTTTTTTTTTAATAAAGGATGTGTCCGAACTACAATATACATACAGCAGTAGTGGTCCCTCTATAGTGCCGGTATGCGCCAGCCAACAATACCGGCACCATATACACAGCGACAACCGGCACTACATAAACAGCGGTAACCGGCACTACTCCGCACACTAGCACACTTTGAATCCCATCTGTTCCAAGCGATTCCATAGGCACTATAGCGGGCAGCCGGCACTATAGAGGGGCCGCTACTGCTGCGGCACGCTCTTCCTATTGGTACGTATACACTTTAAAAACAAAGTTGTGGAACAACGCCAGTGCGGCGCGGACGCTCCGGGCAGGTTTCTCTCTCGTTGTGGTTGTGCTGTGGAGCACGTACACACCGAGGTGGGGCGGTACCTCGGGTCTATGTACACGAAACGGAGTGATGAGACCTTGGATGTGACCTACCTTGAACTTGTGTAGAATGAGGCGGTACTATCTAGGGGAACACAAGACCTGGTATCCACGCGCTGATGATTATTTTTGTCGCTTTAAGTGGGCCCCGAAGAAGCTCACGGCGATGGAGGGAGGGGTGGGGGGGGGGTACTCATTTGCTGCGTGCCTTGAGTCATCTGACCGTTGACCACGCATCCCCTTCGAGACGAAGCGGGGGGAGTACTCATTTGCTGCTTGCCTTAAGTCATCTGACCGTTGACCACGCATCCCTTTCGAGACGAAGTGGGGGGCGCGGGACAACCGAGAGCGGTTCGCGGCAACAGTAGTGGTAATGGTAATGGAAAGCGATTCGCGGTAATACTAGTGGCTATGGTAATAGAATAGAGCTTGCCATCGCCAGTCTGGCGCGACGTTTGCCATCGCAACACGTCTTCCGGCGCCAAGGGTTTGAACGACTGACGAACGCGTTTTTTTTCAATTATTCGTATATACCTTACATATGAACGAAATTTATGGCGTCGGTCATCAAAATGCGCTGACGACTGCTCGTGACCGAACGACGGTAATCGAAATGCTCTTTGCTGGCTCTCTACTCAACCCGGCGAAGAAATATCAACACGTCGCTGCCGCCATGAATGCAATGGCCGCTGGTTTTGACCCAACGAAGGGTGACGAGTTGCCTTTAGCTGGTTCTTCGCCGGCCCAACCTGAAAATGGAATCGTCGTCTGACACGCTAATGTGCTTGTGATTGTGCTTGTGGTCGTGCTTGCTTTTGTGGCGTGTTATTTCTTGTGGCCTGTACGTTTGTTGGTGTTGTTATTCTCGTGTCGTTTGTGTGTTGCTATTCTTGTGTGTGTTGGTGGTCTTGTTTTGCGCTTGTTATTGGTAATTATCTTAGCCTATGTGTGTGCGTGTTGTTGTTCTTGTGCTTGTTCGTGTTCTTCTTTTCGTGCCTGTTCTTATGGTTGTGCTTGCCCCTTGCTGTTGTTCGTATGTTTGTGCATGCCCTTGCGCTATGTGCCTGGATGTGTCTTCGGGGGTGCTGTAGTTGATGGTTGAAGCTGGCATATCGAGGGAGATTGTATCAACTGCCGTGGCGAAGTCCGCGCTAGAGTTCAGACACGGCCACGGGGAACTTTTCGGGTGGCTGGAGAACGAGGGAGTTCCACTGCTGTTGTTCAGTGCGGGCATTGCCGGTAAGGGATGTGGGGGGGCACCTGGTCACCGGGGTGCTCATCGCGATATCTAGCGCTGTTTATGGTACATCTAGGCATAATGGCGTCCCTCGGAGTTTCGGCATCCTGCAGAGTGAAGCGAGTATCGCGATCCTCTTGACTTTTTTTTCAGTTTGTCTTCCTGCGGATTGGCCAACCGGAAGCTTAAGGTCGCCACACTTCCACATTTAACATACGTATCGTTTGTCAGTTTAACCCGTCGCTCCCCCTTGCAACAGTAGCACTAGCTGCTGTTACCTCCGACACGTGTGAGCGTGTTGACCCGGCCTGATCCCCGAAGAGGGTCAGGTGCGGTCGAGATAGCCACCCGGGGGAGTCATCTCCCCTGGGGACCGTCTTTTTGACTATTCACGAGCATGCTCGCAATGAAAAGGCCAAGGTATTTTGTTTTTGTTTGGCTTCGAAAAACCCGACGTCTTCCCGCCACACCTTCATTTGGCGAGGTAACGCTTGCCCTCCAACATTGCTGTCACTGCGAAGACGGGGCCAACATGTGTTATGGGTATTTTGTTTCAGGAGGAGTCCATTAACCCCTTAAAAACTGGTCCCACGAAGTTGGGGAAAAACTACTTAGAATTAGTGTGAGGGATTTTTTTCAGTTCTGCATGGGTTAATAGGGAGCTCCGGGTAAGTTACGTTTCTGTTTCCTGTTTTTGTTTTGTTTTTGTTTTCAAGAGCGGTAAACCAAGGTACCTGGTATATAGAGGTGTTTCGTCCCGAAGTTATTTTGAGCTTGGTTGACGTATGTCTGTGTGTGTCGATGTTTCGTCGCGCCGCGCAGACGTACTGGAGGAGGCGTTACTTCAACGTTCGGAGAAGCCCGTGCCGTCCAACTGCCACATCATCTCCAACAGGATGGTTTTTGATGAGGTGTGAGGGACCAGCTTGTTGTTTCACTACTGAGACTTCGAATAAGCGTTGGTGTTGTTTATTGTTGTTATCGTTCGTTGTTGTTACTGCTGCTGTCGTTGATGTTTCTATTGCTGTCATTGCTGTTACTACTGCTGTCGTTGCTGTTGATGTTGATATGATGAGCTCACATTAGCTCCTTGCCATAATATACTAACCTAGACCGGGGCACGAAACGACGAAACGAGTCTACAGGTACGTACGGGGAACACGCCCCCAACTCGCTGGTGTGTTTATATGCCCACGTCTGCATTAGCTCCAGCTGCTTGCCTTTTTTAATAGCTTGATTTGGCATTGCATGGGTTGGTGTGGATTGGGTTAGTGCCAATGCCTTTCTGTTGGTGAGCCTGATTTGGTATGGTATGGTCGGGCGTGGCTTTAGTTGGGCTGCACCCGGGCCCAGCTAGGTTGTTTCATTTCCGAGGCTAAGAGTATGTTCACGTTTGGCTCCAATTGCTAATCGCATATAGCTTTTTTCTTTTTTTGCGATGAGCTTTCTTTGATATAGGAGGCCTTGATGCGGATTGTAGGGCATCGTCTGGTTCAGTTGGTGACAACAAAGCCCTAGAATAGACAGGCTGGGGTTCACAGGGAAATATGAAACTCGGGCGCCATTGGATGTTTGTCGCCCGGTTCACTTTTCCTCATCCCCCCTCGGCGTGTCGCGGAGCAACGTCGGTCTTCCGTTCTCACCTCGCATTCACATAACACAACTTTTAGTTTAGCGCACTGTATGTTGCACCTTCTTCCCACCCCCCCGGTGTACGTAATGCCTGTCTGGTCGGTGAAAACCCGACGTGCTCCGTCCTGGCATTGTAGGGGTGCGAGGGTCGATGGTCATACGGCTACGGCTATGCATGACATGAGTACACCCCCCCTCCCCAGCCGCCCTTACCAATAATGAATTTATCACCGGGAATATTGCACTAGGACCGCTTGGGTATGTTCATATGAACACCCAAACCGCCCTTGAATTGACGGTACGGCTGTTTGCAACACCGGTGTCGTGATTCGTTGTTGGTCTTGTAATTGACTTTTGGTCGGTGTTTCGTCATCGAGGCTGCGGCGGAGACTCTTACCACCACTGTCGTCAAGTTTTTTTTTCTCTCTTTATTTTGTCCTCGGGGGGGGGGAAATGGTAAACTACATTTTTAAGGTCGCCACACTTCCACGTATAAAAAATGATTGTCGTGTCAATAGAGCCCGTCGCTCTCGTTATAATTGCCAAACAGGCTGAT
The DNA here is from genome assembly GCA_008828725.1 of Saccharina japonica. NCBI lineage: Eukaryota > Phaeophyceae > Laminariales > Laminariaceae > Saccharina > Saccharina japonica. The sequence continues at coordinate 72,330 of MEHQ01001279.1, forward strand.
GCTACCTCGGGCACGTGATTATGTTGACTCGAATGTTGAGATGCGAACACGGGAGTCGTTGAGAACTTGCGGCGGCAGGAGGGTTGAGATACCCTGTCTGTCGCCACCCGACTCTGTACACACCCTGACCGTATTTCCTGCTTGCAGCATAAAAAAGCAGTTAAAGGGCAACTCCTGACCAATTTGAATCGTTTGGTTTTCGTGTGTTTCGTCAGGCGTTCCTTGGATTCGTTTTTTTTCGTGTTTTCGCTATAGGTACCAGGTATTCATTTGAAGAATCGTTTTGTGTTTTTCGTTTTTCGTTATCGGCATTATTTAAGCGACAACCCCCCCCCCCCCCAACTACCCCTGATGTATTTATGAAATCGCTTGTCCATAAATATCGTTGTTTGGCAGGAGGGGGTGATGACCGGGTTTGAAGGCGAATGCCTCCATGTCTTCAACAAACACGCCACCTCGGAGGTGGTCGCGCCCTACTTTCAAAGGGAAGAGGTGCGTGCCTTTTTCGTTCTTGTTTTTGTTCACAGGGGGCCGGGACCCCCCCCCCCCCCCCCATAATTTTAGCGTCAAGCACATCTTTATGGAGGCAGGCATTGAACATGGTAGCACCCCCACGAGGTGCAGACAACCCCCCCCCCTTTCATAATGTAAACAAACTTGTGGAGACGTAAGAACAGGCCCTCTGATTGTGGCAGCTGCCGGGAAGCATTCTCGTGGAGGACACGAAGCTTTAGTTGGTCGCTACATATGTACGGCGGTTTGCCGTGGGATATATACAAAATGGTACGTCATACGTATATACGACAACTTGACATGTATATGTAGGTGCGTGGCGAGCGACCTCACAGCTGGATGGGTGTTTTGCGAGACTTGCCATTATGTATTAGACACGGTGGTTGATGCACGCGGTGTACGAGATGAAGAGGTTGTTAAGAAATGGATGAAATCCATTTCCTGTCATTATCAAGGTTCTGTAGCGAATGTACAGCTCCATGTTAGCACTTGCTGCAGCGCCACAGCAGTAGCAGGTAGCCTACAGAGTTGCTCATCAGTACGACCATGTCATCTTCTACTCGTAGCTGACGGGAACGCTGCGGAGTCAATGCATATCGTATCATGGACAAAACGAGCACCAGCCTTTGCAGCCTACTGCGAAGTACCACCTGGTGGCATCTTTGACAGAGGTGCACCCGTAACCATTTTTGATGGGGTCAGGGTCAAGGGTTAGGAGTACCGTATCACCCGGGTGGTAACATAACACACCCCCTCGAAAACATATCCCGAGCTTGTTTTCTCGGCAACAGGGAGATTTAAAACGCCCAGCGATGGATCGATTGGAAAGAATTGGACAGCAGTAGGTGTCGTGTCCCCCCTATTTTGTCAGAATTCATTAATCGACACTTGCTCAAGTCCACTAACCGATGAATTTCGCCCATCTCTACTCCTATATTATCGTATTTTATTACGTATCTCCCTTTTTTCTTCTTCTTTTTTCCATCCGATTTTTTTATCTTCGCCCTTCCTTTCTCTCTAGCTTCGCTAGTCGTAACTGAGATCCGGAGCCGCAAAGTAGGCGCTTCTCCCTCCTTCCCATGACGTTTCGTGCCTTGATTTTTTTTATCGCGAGAAGACTTCAGCCCTTTCTTCCCCTCGTCGACTCGCATCTCCCTTAACCCCTTAAGAGCTGGTCCCCCGTTTTTGGGGACAAACTACTTGGAATTAGTGTGGCATGTTTTTTTCAGTTCTGAATGGGGTTAAGCCAAAGCCATGAGTTTCGCTGTGTGTCCCGCTTGGTTTGGAGAACACCGTCTCGCAACACCATCCGAGGGGGTATGTTATCTTGTCACACGTGTGATGCTCGTACGGTTACATGTTCGTCTCGTACGGAGTAGCCGTCAACCACAACAGTGTCGGCTAAGTGGTATTAATAATCAGCCCTGTGCTCACGACACACGTGACAAGTTTAAGGTGGTTCATACTGGAGTAACAGCGCGATACGACGTGGTCCTTTCGAGTCGCTCAAACGTGTTATATTGATAGCACCAACCGCGACCGACCACAGGCTTCAATCGATTAAAAAAAAAACATGGCCTTGGTAACGAAATATACTATTAATAACTGTGCAGCACAAATGGGATACCGGGTAGTGCCGAGGTTGAGGAGACACGCCAGATAAGTGCACAAGTATGGGCCCGCCAACAAAAAACGCCTACCGCCAACTACAAACCCCCTACTCTGAGCAAGGCTGTAACTAACCTTATTGTGACACAAACCTTGGAACAATACCGTATAAGACACGTGTATACTGTATTCAAGATAATAAGATAACACACACCCTGGGATGAATTTCAGAGCCGACTTTCTCCAAAAATCAGGGGCGCCCACACAAACGAAAATGGCGGCTGTGGGAGGATCTCGTTGAGATATCTTTCCATAGGCTCGTCGCTCGGTGATTGCGTTCTCCGGGTTGTCGAGAAAAAATCTTCTTTGAATTTCGCCCGAGGGGGTGTGTCATCTTACCGTCCGTGTGATAAGGTAGGCGATTACACACCTGGGGTAGGCTTATTCTGGCGCCCGCCGCGCAGCATGGCTTCTTTCGTGCAGTGAAAGTTCCTTGGAATTTTCTTATTTGCGTCCCCCAAAACCGTGCCCCTCAGATTGATGCTGGGTTGTTTTATCTTGTTCGTGGGCCTGTTATGTGCGTCAACCCCCCCCCCCAAAAAAGCACGCGCTTCTTTGCTATAAACCAATTGAGTTACTAAACTGGTACCTGGTGTTTTGCCTTTTACCACCGTAGCCTATACAGCAGTAAAGGTCCCTCTAGAGTGCCGGTATGCACCAGCGAACAATACCGGCACTGTAGCGGCGACCGGCACTACTCCGCACACTGCCGCGCTGGGTAATCCCATCTGTGCCCAAGCGATGTCACAGGTACTATGGCGGGCAGCCGACACTACTCAACCGGCACTTGCGTATAGAGGGATCACTACTGTATATATATTTTTATATATATATTTAAAAAATTAAAAAAAAAACAGCTGTGAGCTCGAGGATATATATATATAGTGATTCCCGATTTTGCGGATTTTATTAATTACAACCCCCCTACCCGGTGTACAGTACGGGTCCGCCAATAAGAAACATAAAATCTGAGCAAGGGCTGTCATACTATTGTGACACCATCCTTGTTAACCACTTGATAACTGGTCTCGCGAATTTGGGGACAAACTAGTTGGAATTAGTGTGGGACATTTTTTTCAGTCCTGAGTGGGTTAAGCCTTGAACTTATCGAATCGAATAACATTTTGTTGTTTTTCCTTGCCGTTCAGATGCAACGCAGAGGCAACGTGGTGCTGCTAGGCGACAGTCTGGGCGACCTCAACATGGCTAAGGGCGCGGGATCGGGAGAGGTTCTCACGGTCGGATTCCTCAACGATAAGGTGGGACACACTCCGCCTGCTCGGGGTTTGCAGGCGCTATGATACCTCAGCCGTGTTTTCTATTTTACTACTTGGCCCCGCTTAGACACAATGGTTGAAATGTGACTGAAGTGTAAACCCTGGCCCCTATAACCCTAACGCCGACCGCCTGGGAAAATTCTCGGAAGGGATATGTAATGAGGCGTTACTGTTCACTATGAACCATTTAGTATAAGCTTTGCCAAGTCGTATACACTACTGCGTTATGAAACTGGTGCAAACAGGGCTCTTCACGAGTCCTGACCCAACCCGAAGTTGAAATTTCACGAGACGGCTCGGCTCGTCTCGGCTCGCCTCGGGTCGGGTCGAATCGCCCTTTCACCCGACCCGACCCGACCTGACCCGTGAGATTTGAGCCGACCTGTCAATAGCCCTTGTTTTGTATTTTTGTCGTTGTTTATGCTCGTGCGACACGTCGAAGGCATTTTTTGGCAGAGTCTTTTTGTTTTGTTTCTATGGGTATGTAAGTGGCAATACTCGGGTCGACTTCATCTCCCGTGCAAGTACTTTGTCCTTTCGAGGCATTTCCCGCCAGGTAGCGCGGCCTAAAACGAGAGCTGAGGTACCAGTATGTATGTCACCCGTTTCGAAAGAGCGTGCTACAGCAGCACAAGTACCGTGCTGCGCGCGTGTGGTACGTCTCCCTAGGTTCACCATGTTGCACTTCTGGGACACATCCCCCATCCCCTACCCCAGCAGCCAGGGGTGCGTCTTGAGGTCGATACTTTAATCGTCATATGGTACGAGGTTTTCCTTCGGGGGCACTCGGAAGTGGGGTGACGCAAGGTAAAAAACCGATGACGTGTGGTGTACAGCTGAACGAAACGAAAGGCCCACCAGCCGTTGAAGGTTCGAATTATTTACAGCCCTAAAAACAAAAAAACGGAAAGCCACAGCGACCAGCCAAAGGAAATTTGTACGTACGTCTTTATAAAAAGGAATTTTGTATAATACATACGCCTATATAAAAGGCCATAACGACCAGCGAAAGGAAATTCGTGCATGCGTCTCTGTATATATTTTCGTCACTATGAATAGGTCAATACTTGGTGTGCGAGAGTTACTGATTTGAAACTGCTGAGTACATTTTTTTTTTCCCCATCCCATTTATTATCTTCGCACTTCTGTCTTCTTCCCTCGTTAGTCGTAACTCAGATCCGGGGTCACAAAGTAGGCTCCTCTCCCTCCTCCCCCACTACGGTTCTTGCCTTGATTTTTATCGCGCAGAGAGTTCAGCCTTCCCAACGCTCGTCGATCTTCATCGAATTTTGCTAACTCACGCTCTCGCGCTTTCAGCTAGTCAAGATTTTTTTTGCGAGAAAACGTCCCTACGAGCATGCACTCGAGGGGGCTCGAACTCGCGACCTTGCCACTAACAAGTTTCGCGGTTACCTTCTAGCCCACCGGGGCGACCGGCTTGGCGTCTACTGGCAGCGGAAGTACAACTACTACTGGTACTGGTGGTACTGTGGCAGATACTGGTGGTGGAAGTATATAGTACGAATAGCTACAATATCTCCCGGGGGGTACGCGGCGATGAATTAGACTACAGGGGTCCTCATTTGAAACAGCCCTATTTTTTTCCAGAAAACTTATTTGCTTTTTTTTGTTTTTCAAGTGTCTACAGAAAAATACCGAAGAGCCTAAAATGATGATGCAGAGTTCAAGCTATGGCATCACCCAGCGACCGCGGACGTGGTCGAACGGCAAGGTACCTCCTTATGACAGCAACAAGGGGACACTGTCGCCGCAACAACCGGCTCGAGTTCAAGCTATGGCATCACACCGCGAGCGCGGGCGTGGTCGGATCGCAGGGTACCTTCTTATGATGGAACAACAAGGAGACACTGACGCCGCAACACCCGGCTGGACTGACCGCATGAGGCCCGACCACGGTGCTCAGATCTGCCGACGAGGCTTGTCGCTCCGAGCCTGTTTCTTTCTGCAACTCGCTGGTCCCAGCTGCGTTCTCCAGGAGTTTTTTCACCGCCGGCGCCGGACTCCCGGCTCCGTTGAACATGGATTACGACCCACCGCAAGACCCACGGGCGCGTTTCTCCGCTATTGCTTTTGTGTGTCGACGCTTTCGTCTTGGATATCGTGCGGTGCTCTGTGCTCGTTCCTACCAGAAACGCGTCGAATCGCGGCGGCGTCGGTTGTCGTCCTCCCAGCCTTTGTTAGTCACCGGCTGATAGCTCGTTGCGGCGGGCTTCTCCGGCGCTGCGACGGCGCGCGGCCATCTTCCAAGGTCATAGGGAGAACTGGAGACGCAGTAGTTTGGCGTGGCGCGCTGTAGGGAAGAAGCACGGGCTGGTGTTCGGTCGGGGACTCTCGGTGTTGCTTGGTCAGGGTTCGGGCGTACGTTTCTCTGTAGGCATACCACCACGTATGTACGACACCACTGACTCGGGACGGCGAGACCATTTTCCTGGCAGGGTGCTCTCCTCTGCTCTCCTCGAACACCCTAGTAGAGTAGAGTCGTCCTGGCAACTCGCACGCGCAACGGTCCTCTCTTATCTCGAGCACGAGTTGGCTGTGCATCTCGATTACCGATCCACGGAAATGTCTCCGCTGATTCCGACGTGTGTGATGTGAGGTTCTGGTTTTTCCGTCGCTGCCTTATACAGAGCAAAATAGCAGACTTCTGCTGTATGCGTACAATAGCGTATCTGCTGTATACGTACTGAGCCTCCTGCAACCTCGGTCCTGTCCGGATTAGCGACTAAGTGGAGTAGTTTGACCCCCCGTTGAGGTTGATCCGGTTGTCGCTATAGCTGGTATAGGTCAAGCTCACCGTAAAGTCCCTTTTTTCGCGTACAGTACATCCTTCTTCTGGTCTGCCGCTGCCGCCTGAGCTGCGTTGTTCTGAAACTACTGTTCTATATTTCGTTGTTTTTCCCTGCAGACGCTGCCTACGCACACCATGGAGAGACTCTGTATTTTAGTACGGGACATGCTGCTCGCTCCACTGCGTCTATTATCGGGTGATACAAGTCCGCGTGTATTCTCGGGTCGGAGGCCTACCGTGCACGGTTGAGTCACGACTGATCTGGCGTGCTGCTTGCCCCGTATGCTTCTGCGTGACTGCTTACCCTGTCCTTGCTTTGCGCAGCAACCCATGCTGAGGCACTCCCTCAAACATTCTGTTGCTTGGTCCGCTGTTGTTTTTTCTCGGTGACTGACCTCTCACCTTGAACCAGGGCCGGCGGGAATGACCCAGGTGTGGGTGCATTAAAAAGTCCCACGGAAATCTCGGTGGTTGCGACTACCCCCCTTGCCCCTTTCTTCCCCCTGGACCCCCATCGATCGGACATTGCTGATCGGCGGAGCCCGTGTCGCCAGTTGCTCTCCTGCTCGATCTGACGCGGAGAGTTCTGCCCCTGCCGCCGATCGCGGTGTTTCTAGTGAACGACGCGACGCTCGGTGGCCGAGACCCTTCTCCTTCGGCTCCCCCCCCTTCCCACAGTTACGGTTGCGTGGTGCAGCTGCTGCTGCTGCTGCTACGCTGCCGCACGCCGCGCGTTTGTGTTTGTGCTCAGAAAATTAAAAAACAAATCCCGCGCACCCCAAGAAAGTCCGCGGAAATGCTCCGCCACGCCACCAACGCCGGTTTGGAGGAGGGGGTGAACGCACTCGCGGTGCAGGTGGGCGCTCTACGCCGCACCCGACCCCAGCACAGGCATCACCGTGTGGCGCCCAGCTCCACACAACTATCGGCGCTGATAACGGAAGGCGCCCCCGTCCTGTCTGGTAGAAAGGGCGGAGACGTGGAGGCAAATGCCCGTCAAATTCAGAGGTCCAGGGTGGTGGGAAGAGGACAGGAGCTCCTAGGTGCGGAGGGGAGAGGACAGGCACCGCACAAGACCGGGCCGGCTCTGAAGGGGGGGCACCCAGCCGCTTCAAAGCGCGCTTAGAAGAATGGACAACGCTGGCGGGAGCGCGCGAGTATGGGAGGCGTGCTGAGATCTGCCCGCGGGCCAACTATTTGTAGCACGTGCGCAAACAGTTGACCCGCGGGCAGACCTCAGCACGCCACGTCTACTCGCGCCCTGCAGCCGATGTTGCCCATTCTTGCAAGCATGCCTTGAAGGGGCTGGGTGATGCCCCTCCAGGGCTGACACGGGTCTTCCGCGGGGCCTGGCTTCTGTCCTCCCGCAACTGGCGCTCTTTTCCTGTTTCGACAACTCGGCCCTGGTGATTTTTTTACGGGGTCTTCCTCGCCTTTAGGCCTCCACGGTCTCTCCCAGGCAGCAGGAGACGCCGCCACCATGGCGATCCCTGTGTCGCGGGTGGGTGCGCGCAGGGGTTCTTCCCGCACTGAGCGCCCGCCCACCCGCTTGCACGCCGAGCGTGTTTGACCCAGCCCCCGTTCCGATGTTGCTGGTGTTGAAGATAATGTTCGCGGACTTTTATTGAGGACGCTCCAGAGGCGCCCGAAAACTTGTTTGTTTTGACAAGGTTGCAGATTTTGTTTCCGCTAGACAGAGGGGGGGGGTGTGCTCACGTCGTGCACGGCCGTAGTCATATGACCATAGACCCTCGCATCCCTACAATGCCGGGACGGAGCACGTTGGGTTTTCACCAACCAGGCAGAGGGGGGGGGCGGTAATTTAAAACCACGTGAAAATTGCGATCCACAAAAGACAAGAAAAACTCGTGTGGTCACAATCGTCCGGTTGGTTTTCCATTCTGACTTCTGGAGGCGTGGTGTATCGTTGTCTGTTTTTTCACGGGCGCCCTCGGATGCTCCGCAACCTTGTTGAAGTGACGTCAAACGTAATCTCCAACTCCCACTGGCCCCCTGCTCCGACTCCGTCCGAACGATAGCCCCCCTTCTCTTGCATACTGGGGAGGCGCCCTTCATACGGTATTCGAGCGCCTCCATCAGCGCCGCTACAAACGCGTGAAAGTGGAATTCGGCCGACATCGCTAGCGGTACCCTCCCCTAGTGATAAAGAAAGGAAGAAAGCTTGGACTGCGAATGGGGGTAGAGTCCGTTTTGTTTTTCGTGGTGGGTTCAGAGACGCCCTGCCACCTTCGCGGTGGAGCACCAAGCGCAGGTAGCTGCATGCCAACTCCTCTGGCATGCTGGAGACTCCACGCGCAATGAAGAACTTAGGCTGAAGAACTTGGGTCCCTTCTTCACCCGCCAAAGACCGGCCGCCTGCTTGGCGTGCGCCTTGAATTCCGCACTGACAGCGCCCCGGTGGTTGCCTTCTTGAGACGCTGCGAGGCGTCGTCCTCCAACCGCCCGAGCCGCCCACGGCATATTCCGGTATGCGATCAGCGGGTAACCTCACTAGCGGATTGGCAGGTTGTCTACTAAAATACTGCTGGTGAAGGGACGGGTCCTGCGGCTGTTGCTGTGCATGTGGCTGGCTGGCTCTAGCCCCGCCGGATGCTCTCCAAGCTGGACACCATGCGTTCCGTGAAAGCGGTGGTTGTTCGCTACCAGAGCTTCCCATGATGGCGGTGGGCCTGCTGTGGCGTCTAGGGCGCTAAGCTTTTAGCCCGCGGCGGCGTTCTTTGGCATTGTTCCCCGCCGCTGGGCCGGCTGGGACGGCTGAGACAGCTTTGGCTAACATTTCGACGACCGATCCCGACGCGGGAAATGTTTTTTGTTTGTTTATCCTACGGCGGATGGGTAAACATAGAGGTTAAGCTCACCGCACTTGCTGCGTATCGCTTGTCAATTTATACTGTCGCTCCCGTTGCAACAGCAGAACCAGCTGCTGCTGTTGCTTCAGGCGCGTGAGCATGCTGACCCAACCTACTGTAATTATCAAGAGGATCAGGTGCGGTGGGAGATATCCACCGGGGGGAAGTCATGTCCGGGTACGTAGTGTGAGACTTGCGCGAGCTCACCCGCTATCGAAAGCCTAGGCTCTGTTGCCTGCCCGCTGGACTCGGTCCAGTTACGGTCTACCCCACCCGTTGGGCGCGTTTCTACGGTGTCATCTGCGTCTCCACCGTCCGGGCTGACGTCCGCCATGGGACCAGATGGCGAAGCAACCACAGTCCGTCGAATATGAAGGGCATGCTGTCTCCTTTCGATGCGGCGGTGCTAACGACCTCCCCGGTGCCACCCAACGAGCGTCTGTGACGAACACAGCAGCTCCACGTAGAACCACATGAGGTGAACTTCGGTTGGAGGCCGGGTTTCTTATATTTCGCCATGGTTGGGTTTGGTGGATGGTATATTAGTCTCGATTTCCTTGCAAGTTTTGTCCCGGGGCTGATGTACGTTGGTCGCTGTATTGTATCCGTTATATTACGGATAGCTTCGTCCGATTCAAAGCAACTTTTGTCACTTCCCCTCTGCTCTTCCGAAGCTCCCCCTCCTCAAACACCACAGGTCCTGCGTAAAAGCTGTAATTGTAATTCCACGACGATTCTATCCTTGTTTCCGCCTTGCCGGATATTATGCGTCGTGTCAAACATCCTGGGCGAAACGCGATATACCCGTTGGAGGGCTCGGATTGAACCGAACTGCAAAATCCATCTTCGCACTTACGAGATTGACGATTGCTACGTACTGCCATGATATTTATTGACTGGTGGGACGCGTGCTACGGTAGAGAGGTAGCATTTTTTGCTCGGAAAAAAATCTGAACGATGGGGGCTCCTTAACCCCAAATCGTCGGAATTCTTTTTTTATTGTGTCGCAATATTTTTTTTTCATTTTATGTTTATTTAGGGCCCGTTTTAACGAAGAAAAAAAAATCAATTTGGAAAAAAAAAAAAAAAATCAAATCCGCTTTTCATTGGTCAGAACCCGCACCACCACCCAAGATTATACCCCAAGATCCTAATCTTTGGTGCTGGTGCGTGTGTTGACCAATGAAAAGCGAGTTCGAATTTTCATTTTTTCCAAATTGAATTTATTTTATACCAGGTACTCGTTAATAGTATGGGCCCTTAGGTCATGGGATTGTTTCATCGGACAGCACTTGTCACTTCCCTTCAAAATCAGTTATTTGGGTGAGGTGTATATTGAAAAATTAAAAAAAAACGACAGCTGTGAGATCGAGGATTTGATCGAAACTCATTTTTGCAAGCTGAGTGGGATACTTCCATCGCGCGAACTGCGGGTTTTGAGGGGAACAAAATCTGACATCTATCTGTGGAACTCAAGGGAGGTCACATATATACCGTGTACTTCCTGGATGTGTTGCAGTAGATCAGTAGATATCCAGCCCAGGCCTGACGCTCGGGGGTTCGTGCGGCTCACTTGATGCACATGCGGTGGGTGCAGTTCGTACATGCACCCTCACGAGAACTGCTCCTCTTCTTATATAGAGCTCTCCTCATGTGACTGACCACCCTCAAGTGACTGTACCTGTATGTTATAAGGATTACCCTGGGCTGGGTAATCGATCGATCTTTTACCCCTATAGCTCAGCAGGTAATACCCTCACATTTGGCGTCGTCGGCAGGACACGGGTTCGGATCTCACTTCGAACGTTTCTTTTATAGAAACGCTTGCGCGTGCGTCCCCCAAAAACACGTCTCCCTGGTTCCCCAGGTATTGAAACGGAGCGGGTAGGTCAACGTACGGCCGTATACGGTACCGACGTCCCATATATCCCGCCGTTCAGAGGGGGGGAGAGTGTTATAAGGATTACCCTGGGCTGGGTAATCGATCGATCTTTTACCCCTATAGCTCAGCAGGTAATACCCTCACATGTACCTTTACCGTAGGTAGCATCCGTCGTGGCCTTGACTAATTATATACTTCTTGACCCGATAAGAACCCTCGTCAACTATCTGTATGTTTATTCTTGGTCGGTAATGGGCCTCCCCTATTATGTATTTCTTGACCAATGGCCGTTACCAAATATGTTATTATCGACCAATAGTCCTCACCGCATGTTTCGTTCTTGACGGATGGCCCTCGGCAGGTGGAGGAGCGGCTGGATACCTACACCAGTGCGTACGACGTCGTGATCTTGGGGGACGGCAACTTCGACTTCGTGCTGCAGCTTCTACAAGACGTCGCCCCTAAAAGGCAGGATTGAACCTCACCAAGAAGAGCCAGGAGGGATACTTTTACCTGTAGTCCTTACTGAGTATTATATTGGTTATCTTTCGTAAGGACCAAAATTGATTTTGATTGTCACGACCCCAAACGGGGTTCGAGTATCAAGAGCGGAGAAGGGTTGTGGAATAGTCCTTTACTCGTTGGGTTTCTTTTTGTTTGCCCTGTGACGTGTACCCCTGGTGTTGTTTATTTTACGTTGCTGGTGGTGGTGGTGATGGTGGTGTTGTTTCCTGTGGTGTATATTGATGGTTGCGCAGTTGTTATAAGGGTTGGCTTGGGTACGTAGGTAACTGGTTGACCTTTTACCAGTAGACCAACGGACTATACCCCTTTACAAAAATGGCGTCGGCGGCAGTACATGGGTTGTAGTGGTTGTGAGTTCGAATATCACGACCATGAAAACGCTTTTTAAAGAAAACCGAATTTCCTCATGTCAATAATCTGAAAACACTTCTGGGTCCCCATAAAAATGGATCACGCGTTGGTCACACGCATAAACCCGTATAATATCCGGTCCGGTCCAGCGGGGAGGGGGGGTGTTATATGGCTTAGATTGGGTAGGTAATTGGTTTGCTTTTTGTCAGCAGCCCAACGGACTGATACCGTAACAAATGGCGTCGTCGGCAGGCATTTGTCGAACGCTCAGCTTGAATGTTCGCATGCGATAAAGGCCGAGGTGATGGAAGCCCTGATGTAAGCAAAGATGGGGAATGACGGCACGTCACCAAAAAAACGAGTACGTAGCCGTCACAGCGTATGATACGGCCGCAATGTCTACACTAAAACCAAGTAGTTACATGTTTATTGCCCGTCACGTCACACGAAAAACGGCCGTATTGCCGTCACGTCACATGATAAATCGCCGTCATTCCCCATCTTTGGATGTAAGAAGTGTGTGACGTGGACCCTTCGCCGTCAGGAACACTACGGCCTGCTCCGAACGGCACATAAGGCACCACGAACTCCTCCCTGAAAATAGTACTTCACTTCAAGGGTCAACAACGCACCGACCACCGCATGTCGTACACCGAGATCCTCAAAAGGTCACATGGCGAGCAAATGGTGTGTGGCGGTTGGAGGAGCCCTTGCCCCTAGACCAACAGCCGTCAAGGATAGACGTCAAGGACAGAAGTCAAGGACAGACGTCAAGGACAGACGTCAAGGACAGACGTCAAGGACAGACGTCGAGGACAGACGTCGAGGACAGACGTCAAAACACTCCCCACAGACTGCACCTATTAGCAGCTTAGTGTATTAAGCAGACCAAAGTCGGTCGCCCCGATGGTCTAGTGGTAACCTCAAACGCTTCTAAGAGTTGATGTCCGGAGTTCGAATCTCACGTGGGTCGGACTTTTTTTAGTCTATTTGCTATTTGCCAAAATAAATAAAAAACGGAATCAACTGGTGAAAGTGCCTATTAACAGTAGCGTGGGTAGGCACAATTCGATGAGAGTCGACGAGGGAAGAAAGAAAGGGCTGGAGTCTTCTCACGATAAGAATGCAAGGCACGAACCGTAGTGGGGGAGGATGGAGAGGAGCCTACCTTGTGACCCCGGATCTGAGTTACGACCAGGAAGGAGAGAGAAAGAAAGGGCGAATATAATAAATGGGATGGAAAAAAAAACAAAAAAAACAAAGATAGATTATCGTACAGATCACTAAGCAGATTCCCCCAATATGATAACGTTCAGGTACTTACGTATATACCTGCCGTCGGAAAGTGTGGTGGGGGTTTAGATAATGTCTGAGGCGTTTCGACTGTATTTATTGTCAGGCATGGGGGGTCCTGGTGATGAAAAAGCAATTTGACAGACCATATTTTCATTTTCGAGGTGATGGTGGATAGAGCATCATGCCGAAAATGAGAAATGCATCTTTGCCGACCGAAACATTTTTTTAGTGCTGATAATGTTAATTACCGTATGAGGTTTTCGTGTCACTGCTTTTGTCGCTTTTACCTACCTTCCAGTTCAACTCGTGGGAGCTTTTTTCGCCAGCGACCTCCTTCTGTATGCGCGCTGATAATTGGGATGGTGATCGCTGGCAGAATATGCTTTGATGATTTGGGCTTGAAGGGGCGGCGTCGTGGGCCACTCTACATACCTAAATTATTTCACATTTTTCGTGGGAAGGTCAAGCCAAACTGTCCCACTCCTGTTATTGTGTTCACGAGTCGGGGTCAAAAACCCTTGCGGGTCAAGTCGGGTCGGGTATGAGGGTGTTTTACCCGACCCGACCCGTGAGAGTTTGACAGCCTCCTGACCTGACCCGTAAGATTTCGACAACTTTTACTTGATCCCGACTGGTGAGTCGGGTCGTGATCCGTGAAGATCTCTGAAATTTTTCTCCCAATTTCCTCAAAATAGTGGCTCGCGACCGGAACGTGTTTGATAAACGCTGTACGTAGTTAACCCATTCAGAACTGAAAAAAAAAAATCCTAAACTAATTCCAAGTAGTTTGTCGCCAAAAACGGGGGACCAGTTCTTAAAAGGGGTTAAGGTTGAAATTTTGCAGGGTTATTCGTGGATCATGACAACAAGCCGCGTTTCGTGTCGGATCACAGGAGGTGCTGAAAACGTTACAGGTCGGATCGGATCAGGGGTCAGGAAGTGTTTATTATCGTGGGACGCATGCTACGGCGGTAGCCTGCTTGCAGGTGCAGGTGCGCCATGTTGTTTCTGACGGTGGTGGTCAGTGACTTAACCCATTCAAAACTGAAAAAAAAATCCCACACCGATTCCTAGTGGTTTGTCCCCAAATACGTGGGACCAGTTCTTGAGGGGTTAGGGCCCGTTTTAACGAAGAAAAAAAATATTCAATTTGGAAAAAAACAAAATCAAATCCGCTTTTCATTGTTCAGAACCCGCACCACCACCCAAGATTATACTTGCCAAGATCCTAATATTTGGTGCTGGTGCGTGTGTTGACCAATGAAAAGCGAATTTGAATTTTTATTTTTCCAAATTGAATTTATTTTATACTCGTTAATATGGGCCCTTAAGGAGCTCTTTACGTCACTCGAAAACTGATTTGTTGAGGAAAACAGAAAGTGCCACCCGATGAGATGCACGATTTTATGGCCTCCGTATACAATGAAAAAATGGGCAACACAAGAATGAAAGACCGACCGACGGCTTTGAGTTGTAACCCATTCAGAACTGAAAAAAACACACACACACTAATTCGAAGCAGTTTGTCCGCAAACATGTGGGACCAGTCCTTAAGGGGTTACTCAGCCCGACCATTCAGAAAATTTGTCTGCCAAAAAGTGCTGTACCTCTATTATTATTATTATTATTATTATTATTATTATATTTGCCATCCGACAATGTGCAGCATGAGCTTCAGCGTTATCACTCATAACATTCCCGAAAGCAGGAAACCACGGAAACCAAGGAAACCTACGCGCACAGTCTAACACCCTTCTAGGTCTGCTTCCCGCCAAGATTTAGCCACAATACTCCATGTGTTGTCCTTGCTCCCTACTTTCTCGTAGCACGTGTCGTGGGTCGGTTCGGGTCAAAAGGTTTCACGAGTGTCCGAAAATACTCGATACTCCGAGTGTACTCGGAGTATCGAGTAATTTTCGTACTCCGAGTTTTAGGGTACTGGTGGCCTAAATACTCGGAGTACTTGGAGTATGAGCAGTGGTCAGAAAACCCATATCACACCTTGACCCGACCCGTCCCGGCCCTTGAGGTTCGAAAAAGTGTTGAGACCCGACCCGACCCGTGACATTATAAAAAATCTTGGACCCGACCTGACCCGACCCGCGAAATTTGAGTACTTCGAGTAATTCAGATGTTTTTACTCCGAGTGCTGCTTGTACTCGAGTATAAGCACTGCTCAACCCGATGGTGGCAATTGACTTGGGCTTGGAAAAGCGACGCCGCTCGTGAATTGCAATTTCAATATTACCGGTAGTGTCTCAGTGTCCTGAACAGCGGCGTTCGCGTGCGTCCACGTCAAATCCGGGGCGCTTTCTTCTCATCACGGAGCATGAACAGGCAGAGAGACAAGTAACATCGAACCCGATGTAAAATTGTGTGTTTGACCCCAATGGTTGCTCTGATCACGAACAGGCAGAGACAAGTGGCATCGAACACGATGTAAATTTGTGTTTTTCACCCCAATGGTTGCACAAGATTTGCGCTTCACAGTGCGACGCCGCTCGTGCGTTGCTATATACCGATGGTGTCATGTCCTGAACAGATGCGTAAGCATGCATGCACATATCGCGCGCTTTCTTCCTTCCGCCACTTCACTTGAGCATGAAAAAAAAACAGAAAACGTCGTCAAGGAAAATATATAAAAAGACATCGAACACGATGTGTATCAATTATGACCATGACAGCCATGGATCGGCTTCTAGGGCTCAAGGAGAAACCTTCTCCATCACGCACCATCAGTGTACCAACCCGTTTATATTACCAGGGTATACTTGGGGTATACAGAAGTACACAACAAAAAAGGGAAAGAAAAAAAAATGTAAAGAGAGCCAAAACCGGTCACACAAAAAGCAAGGCTCTTCCGTACGTATATATATACTGTTCGCAACAGAAAAGAAACGCCTACAAAAACATAAAGTAGCAATTTCAAGGGTGTCTGTATTATTATAGCAGGGTACGTACGTAAGCTGAGGCACCCACCCAGGCACCAGACCTGGCTGTCATACCCGGGTATACACACCCGAGCATACCCGGAGTTTTTCCCCTACTAAAAAACGCCTCTCGTTATCCAGTCACGCACCATTACTTCGCATCGGACCATACTTCACAAAACACAACGAACGGTACGCGCTTCGCTCCGTCCTTCCACCAAATGACGTTTTCCGACATTTTTTCTCAAATCTCTCAAAATGGTCAATTCGATGAAGAAAAAAAAAAACGGACGACGCAGCGAGCTATAACATACTGTAACAACCACATCCATCGAAGAAATGACGTTTTTCCACCGTAATCTCAGACCTCTCAAAACGATCAATTCGAGGAGGAAACGGACGAAAAAGACAGATACAACGGTACTTCCAACCAGAGGCATCCAAGCAATACGTAGGTTCCTATAGAATTTGCCTCTGGCACTATTACTATTATAACGTTTGGCGTACAACTCTAAAAATGTGGAGAACGCATCTCGCACCATTCCAACTCGACTAAAAATATGCTTACTCAATCACTCAACACACGACTCCCACGATATCTTAGTCCGCCGAAACAGAGAAAACGATCCATCCCTTTTTTGACCACCAGGGAATATACCCATACATTTTTTAGTTGACCACCGTCGTGCAGCGTCATTTCAGATCACACCGGCTTTTTCGTCCTAACCACACACCCAATTCACAATAAAACAAGCAAAACAAAAAAAAACATATCAACGCGCTTCGTGGTGAACGACAAAAAAAACGACACTATATTGCACCTGTCAACAAACAAACGTGTTAAGAGGCCCCTCGATGCATCCAACCACCAAGACAAGTCGTACCACAATGAACGAAAATATAGGGATCGTTTAGTCTCCATATGAATGCCTCATTGCTCCTTATATTTCCGTCCAGAGAGTCATACAAAACAGCCCTGAGAGCGCTTCCACGAAACGCTCGCCGATCATCACTAGCCAACACGCGAAAATCGCGTCTGTCTGTGATATCCATCGAAAGTGGCAAGAGGAAACGAGCCGGCAGTCCAGCCTACGATAACAGCTGATCCAAGACGGACAACAAAAAATCATCGTGGGCCTCGTCTTTTGCTTGTGCGCCGACCTGCCAACCAAGCTCCGAACTTTGTGTGAAGCAAGTAGGAGAGGAGGGCAGGATAACCGACCATATTAGGTTTTGTCTGTTATGTTTACCTCAACCTCTCAACAAAGCGCTCATCTTGACGGATAGGGTGATAAGGTGGGGTTACTCAGCCGACCCGCGTTGCTCTTACCTAAGGCCGATGGAGAAAAGTCGTCTATTCGTGAAAAACAGACACCATTTCTCGACAGCGAACACTGCAATGCCAAAAGTGAGCCGTGAAAATAAAACAGACACCAGAAGCGCTTGAGATCAATGGGGGGGGTAGGGGGGGAGGGGATGGTGGGAAGAAAATCAACGCCCTGGACTAAACAAAACCACACACAAACACACAAAAAAAAACGCCTTGTTCATTCACCCCGGCGATCTGAAATTCAAATCAAAACCATCGTTGAGCAGAAAATCAATAAAGTTCCTTACCATACTGTTAGTACCAAAAAGGTCGGCTTAAAACGTGAATCCATTCTTTCCAAGAGAATGACGCGAAAATTACCAAACCCCCGAACAACATGCACCTGCCTTCTCGACCGAAACATGAAAATAAAGACCAGCGGCATTCGCAAATCCCCCCAACTACCCGTTTTTACGAAGAAAAAAAAAACGCACAATTCTGCGATTCACGCGAGGGGAAAAAAAAAATAAAAGGGGGCAGAACAGCTGCTGTCTCTACTGTTCTTATTTTTTTACCAAACAGTAGATCAACTGCTCATGTCTCGGTTGCTTTTGCGGATGCCCCCTATGATACGCGTTTTCAACAACGAAAACGCGCACAATTCCGCGAAAGATAAGAGCGCAAACCGAAGAGTAGAAAACGTATTCGTGCTCTTTTTGAAAAAAAAAAACAGGAAACTTTTTTGCTCCTCTGCTGCTTTTTTTGCGGAAAGCTCTACTTCAGCACAACTTTACCACAAAACGGGGATATAATATATCATCACCCCCATGAAGCCATGCCCGTGGCGTCTCAAATTTCCAGGCGACGACCAAACTTCACGCACTAGCACTACTATCTAAAAACACCTGGGTCCCTGAATTTTTAACGGGAAAACCACAGGACGACCGAACGACAGACAATACAGTTTACCTCTCGTCCTCTTGATGGAATAAATGTCTGCCGCTCACAAGTCAAGTTCACCAATGTGCGTGCAACTTGTGCTGAGGGCAGTTATCTTTCAACCCCTTCTACGAGCGGAGGCAAGGCTCTCTCCTTCTACGAGTCATCGATGGCGATAGCTCAACCACTGACACAAAACAAGGCGCAGCCCTTATTTCTTAGTGGGAACCCCCCCAGAAGATGTACAGAAGAGAAGAGGGGATTAAAATCAGCGGTTTGCACCGTCGAAAAATTCCCTCCGCCTTTGCCAATAATTCGCCCATCACCTCCCTCCGGGTATCTCGACTAGTTCTAGGATATGTTTAGTACGGTAAAATTAAACTCAGGTGGGTACCCGGGTATATACCCGGGTTTGACAAAACAACCAGGTTAATTCAGTACCCGGGGAACCTAAGAGTATGAACATACCCTACAAAAAACAAACCCCTCGGATTGTCCACCCTATACCCGCTAGTGCATCTCGGTACACCCCAAGAATCGAAGGCGGTGTGCCCCGATCCCCTCGATGAAAACGCCTGTTGTCACCGCCAGCCACGCGTAGCTCACGGGGTTCGGGAACACCGCGATCAGCGAAAGCATCCACGCCAGCAGCGCGCCGCGGTAGTCGAACCCATCGTCCTCATTCAGAATAAACGAGCAGAAGAGAATAGACCACGCGACGACCACGAGCCGACTGGACGCATAGATCCCGTGGAAGTCAACGTCGGGCTTCTTCGGCTCCGTCACCCCGCCAGAGATGAGCAGCATGCCGGGGAGGGTCAGCCAGGCGCGGGCGAAGTGCCAAGCGATGAGGAAGATTGTCGCGATGAGGCCGAAGATGAACAGCGTCGATCGAAGCGCCGAGAACTCGAAGTCTTCGCCGGAATGGTTGATGTCCCACGCCTCAAGGCCCTTGATCAGCCCGAGCGCGGAGACAAGAATCGGCCTGAAGATGAGTTTTCGTTGGTCAAGATTGACCCGGGGAGGTGAAAAAGAAGGTATCGGGCGGAGACGGGGGAGGGGAAGGACGGGGGGGGGGGGGGGGGGTCATTAACCGTGTGGAACTTCGTTGTTTTTATTGTTGATTTTTGGGTTGCTTCATCAACATGCACCAGGTACAAAGCAGAAGTAGAGGTTAAATTTCAAGAGCCGTTTTGTTCAGATTTGTTATAAACGACGATTGCAAGAAGACTTTTACTCACGAAAAAAACAGGTGTTTCTTTCCCAAATCAAGTTCGGATTTGAAAAGGGGGTCAACATCAAGGTCGGGAAAACCGCTGCATACACATATATAAATGTGTTGCATCGCACACGTTTTGTTTCACTCGGCGCCCACTCCAGGCAGGCCGTGCTCAAATCGAGAGGGTGCAGAATTGTAACAGCAGGTGGGGCAACACACGATTCGCGGCAACCGGTAGCCTACGAAGCGAACATACCACGCATTTTCTTGTGTTCTTTGTGTATTTTCGTATTCGTTGGCGAGCCTGGGTTGACAAAGTGTTCCTGCATCTAAAGCCGAACAGGGGCGGGGGAGGCCAGAGAGCCCCTCCGAACGTCCGACATGAACTTGCTTCTGGTACTCCCTTGATTTCGAAAAATTAAATCGCGCGCCACAGCAGCACCAGCATCGGTCATCACCCCATACCAAATAAACACGGGCCGCGAGCAGTCTAGATAAGGCCTGATCAGCATAAACTGTGAGGAATTAATGATCGACATCTTCTCATGTTTGACACTCCTAGTTACTTACTCAAATGTGTTACTTGTTCGTTGCCCACTGCAAAAAAAAAAAAAACAGTCCAAACTCTTCGACCCCTCCCTCGTCAGTCGTTCGAATAAAAAGCATCGCCAATGAGGTAGAAAAATGAACGACACACCACACCCCCAGAGGTCGGAATAGAAAACCGTTGCAACCGTTGTGATCACATGATGAAATAAGAAAATGGGGAAAAACAAAATCCTTATTTTCATTTTTTTTCACTTGGTTTTAGTAACCCCCCCCCCCCCCCCCCTAAATATATGATATTATATTTATAGGTTGGGTTGGCGTCGGTTGGCAACGACGCTGTAAAACACGCTACTCGCTGCGTGAGCTAGACAACCAGGGTGCCGTTTTTTTTTGTTATTTTTTTTTGGCGGTCACCAAAGCTGGCGGTCGAGTAGATCATTTGTGCGGGGTGGAGAACCTTTGTTCCGCACAAGGGGAATGGTCGTTTCACGTAGTGTTAATATGGTAAGGCGTCCGCGAGGCAGTTACATAGTAAACCCATTGCTGTCTCCGGAAGTGGCCACACCAGAAATTAAATAAACTCTTTGAAGCTGTCGTCCATATGCAAGTCCGCCTCAGAGGCGGTTCTTAGCAGGATGCAGCTCACCCTCCATGCGACTCGCCCAATACCTTACAGCGCTTCGCGCTTGGTGCAAGCAATGTCTGCCTGGTTGGTGAAAACCCAACGCGCTCCGTCCCGGCATTGTAGGGATGCGAGGGTCTATGGTCATAAGACTACGGCCGTGCACAAAATGAGTACACCCCCAACCCCCAACGCGCTCCGTCCCGGCATTGTAGGGATGCGAGGGTCTATGGTCATATGACTACGGCCGTGCACAACATGAGTACACCCCCCCCCCCCCCCCCCCCCCCCCCCCCCCCCCCTAACGAACAAAAAATTCTGTGAGATGTCGAAAAAAAAAAAATCGACCACCCACCCTCTCATTACATGATATGAAACGTGTTTCTTTCCCAAAAAAGGCGCGGTGAAAAAAACCCTGACATTACGTGGGACCATACTTAGTAAATAGAACTAAGTTTTGTTAATAAAAGTGAGGTAAATATCGGGGGTTTGATGACAACGTAGGTGGCGCTATTTACTATGCCCCCCCCGTGAAAGAGCGTTTTTGGCCCATTCAGAACTGGAAAAATTATTCCACACAATTTCCAAGTAGTTTTCCCCCAAACATGTGGGACCAGTTCTTAAGGGTTTAACCCATTCAGAACTTGGAAAAATTATTCCGCACAATTTCCAAGTAGTTTGTCTCCAAATATGTGGGACCAGTTCTTAAGGGTTTAACCCATTCAGAACTGGAAAAATTATTCCACACAATTTCCAAGTAGTTTGTCTCCAAAAAGGTGGGGATCAGTTCTCAAGGGGTTTAATTAAATCCATACCGCGGCGTAGCAGGGCGCGTCTTAAACTTATAGTTCATGCAAGCACGTGCGATTCAAGTATAGTTCATGCAAGCACGCGCAGCTCGTGGAGATGACTTCCAAGTCAAAAAAAAAAATCACAGCTGTGAGCTGTGTTCTATTGTCTATATACGAGTACCGGTATTTCGTTCCAAATCGAGGGCGGTCTATCTCGTTCCGCTTGCCCGAAAAACAAAATCGAGCCAAAAAAATGGAACGAAATTATAGCCCCCATGCTTCGAAATTGCTGTCTCGAACTCTCCTATTAATAATACTCCACGCACTGGCACGAAGAAAATGATAGTATTTACACGCTGCTATATACAATAACATCAGTAGTACATTTCGGCGGCGGTGTGTGCCCTTACGTTAGTAGCGTCAACCCGAAGACCCACTTGGCCTTCATCAGCTCCTCGAATCGACTCTCCTCCAATATCTCGCACCACCACGCCTGCAGAAAAAAAAAAAAAAAAATCGTCGAAAAAAATCGTGTTCGTATGAGAGAGCGAGCCGTGTATTAATTAGATCGAAAAAAGGGACGGGTTGTTTCTGATTCTCTCGGAGCAATACGTAGGACTGACGACCTCGCTCGAAACCGAGCAAACTAATGGCCACCATGCCGTAGCCCTTTGAATGCGGCACCATCGACTGCGGAACCAATCACTTGGCGGCAGGCTTGGAACGCTTGTCGCACTTACTACTGTAGTCAACTACAGTGAAAGCGACCGTGATTATATATGAATTTACGTTGCTTGATCACGCACACATATCGTACGACGTACATAGTACATAAATATAAAGCCTTGCCTCGACACAGCAGTTTCCACTCCGAAGCATGTCAATGTATGCTGCATCGCTTTAGATTAGTGAAAGGCATTCCATTAATGGTGCAAACTAACGAAAAACACGTTGCAAAGTCACCCTTTTTTGTAAGACGAAATACCATTATGAATAGTAAGTTTTTAAGAGTAGAATAATCTGTGCAGCGGTGTAAGCGAGCGCGCGCAATACTCGTCCGAAGAAAGGATAAAGGGCACAAAACTACCCGAGATCGAAGTACCACACACAACTGCTTGTACCACGTGTAGAGCATCGCGCACAGGAGCACTCCTTTAACTCAACCCAGCATGGTCTGAAGGGTTTCGTGTGTGTCATGGATGGGCAAATCGTGTCGCCTGGCTGACAACTAACTCATCGTAGATACGTACGTACGCATCAGCGAAGCTGGCCCTGAGCCGAGTGCCGTCAATGACAGTGTTGTGAACCGAAAACGGAAAATGGCTCGGTCGGTTTTTCGGTTGTTCACCAAAAAGTCGGTCGGTTTCGGTCGGGGTTTTTTAAGCAAACCGAACCCGAAAAAAAGAGAAAATCCCGAGAAAACCGAGAAAAAAAAACGAAAATGTCGGTCGGTTTCGGTCGTTTTTTTTGCAAATAAACCGAAAAACACAAATTGTCGGTTTTCGATCGGGAAAAACCGAAAAAAAAACGATTGAAAAAACCGACTTCCGGTTGTCGGTTCACATCACTGGCCGTCATCAACTCTAGACCGCAATTCTACGGGCGGTGCAAAAGACGACTCTTGTCATGTGTGCCCTCATTTCCGTGTTAACCCTTATAGGGCTGGGGTTTCGTTTTGGGGACAAATTACTTAGAATTAGAGTGGTTTGTCCCCAAAACGGGACTGCAGTCCTAAAAGGGTTAATAAATACCCGCACATTTTCTTTTTTCCATCCCATTTACTATCTTCGCACTTATGTCCCTCTCCCTCCTCCGTCGTAGCTCAGATCCGGGGTCACAAAACCGGCTATTCTCCCTCCTCCCCACTACTGCTGTTCGTGCCTTGATTTGCATCGCGCAGAGGGCTCAGCATTCCCAACGCTCGTCGATTTTCATCGAATTTTGCTAACTACCAAGTACAGAATCGGTCACCTATTCTATATATCTGAACTGAATGGTGTATATAGGCTGTCGTCGGTGTCGACCGGTGTAGATACTCGTTCATATTACTACTGTAGTATTAATAGTCGTATGTTGTCGATTTTTGTCGAGTTCATTGCCTGAAAGTACTTGGATTTAGTCTGGGAACAGGTCTGCTGTGGGCCATGCCGGGAGCGCACTGGGCTGATTCGGCCCCGGATTCCGATAAGGGTGGGGTTGCTTGCTGCACACAGGTCGGTCCGGTTGTCCGGTCACCCTTTTATTAATAGTAGCGCGCTTTGCACACACATATATTGAAAATGAGTACGTATAGTAACCGGGCAGCAAGTAACACCCGACCAGCCGAAACGAGTTTGTAGTTACTCGTATACCTTTCAAGTTGTTTTCTATAACAAGTAAACACTGCACCTGGTACTCGTACGATTTCGTCAGAGATAATGCCCCGTACACGTACTGCTGTATTTACGAGTAGGTATACTACTTGTAGGTATTCTTGCAGAAAATACAGTAGTAGTACAGTCAGTAGTACTGCTGCACTGGCTGTAGTTTTATTTAAAGAAAAAAGTACTCCTGCTTATGTATGAATACGAAGTCCGTATACTCGTCGTAGGTCGAGGAAGTATAGGTACCATACTACGAGTACTACCAGTATGATACTATGATACTGCTGTAGCATTATGTGCGTATACCTCGTACGAGTACCTTGTACGCGCGGCAGGAGATCGAGCCACGTGCCCCAACAGCAGTATATACGACTATCGTATTATACGTACCGGTACCCGTCGTACATTGAACACAGGTACGCGTACACAATAATAGTGCTTCCACAAGTATCCATGACACCAGCGCTATTAATAGTACCGCCGTTTTGAGTAGTGCAACAACAGTAGGCTTAATTCTATCGGGCACCTAGGGAAAGTGCCCGTTGGCCAATTTAGTACCAACCGCTCAGCGCTGGCAGAACATCCAAGTCCATGTACAGCCAGTAGTACAGCAGTATGTATCTTATCATATCACATCATACCTGTGGGGCAGCAGATTCTGATGATCGACACATATGGCAAATAATGTTGAGTCAACACACACCTGATTGCTGCGGAAAATATATATTCCGTCTGTTCGAGGTTTTGATGTACACCGCAGCAGCAGTGCACCAGTACAGACTGCAACGAGGTACATCGACGATGCGAGCCCGAGCAATGATACGACGTAGCTCGGCAACGTTCGGCGGCGGCAACGCTCTCGGCCACAGCAGCAGCGAACACGCTTGATGTATTCCGTGTGATGATGACAGAAGCTTCATTCGCCACAGCGAAAACAGTCCGCCTTCCAAAAAATCCAGAATCGTATCGTACGATGTGATACTACGGCGCCACACCTCTATGTACGAGGTACCACGTACTGCTACTGCTGTAGAGTTAGAGCCGCGTTGCACTGCAAAGTACGGGGCAGGAGTACTGCAGCTAGCAGCAGTGCTGCGCAGGAAGCAAGTCCTGCGCAGCAGCGGTAGTGGCGTTCTACGAGCGTGGCCAGGATAGGCGCGTATAGGAGTGCTTCGGCCTGGTAATGCTTGAGGTCTGTTGATGAACTAAGAAAGGCTGTTCGATGCATGTCGGAAAATTGCAGACACAGCAGCGTATGTAGTCGAGACATGTTCGTACCTGGGCAAGCGCGAACCCGAAGAGCACCACCAGGTCCGTCAGCACCTCCAACGGCTTCATCGCGAGGTCACAGTGATCGGGCAGGCCGAGGTGGCTGCACAGCAGCAGAGACGACGGGAGTATAAAGGAAAGCAGAGTCAGTTACGTAGTACGCGTACGAATGCTCTCCGTATGCACGAGTATATACTGGACCAAGTATATACTCTGGGTCCGTTCAGAGAAAACAAAACAGGCCGTTGATGTTTTTCCTTCAGGAAAAAAAAAACACAAAAGGGAGCCAAAAAAAAAAGGGAGGGTGCATCGACGATCGGGCATGTGATCAGACAGCAGTACGTAGCGTGTAGTGCAAGAGGGTGGACGAGGCTAACGCTTTTGGGGATGACAGTTAGCGCTGCACTGGACCAAAGCGAACATGCCATGCGACGCTCGCGCGGATCGTCACGTAGCCTCTCACCACCAAAGTCGCTGCAGAATCCATCCAGTAAAGTAGAGTCCCGCCCTAATATTCGCCAGGAGCAGGTTCGATCGATGCCCGTTGTTTTCCAGCAAGACATCCATCCATCCATCGATGCAGGAGATGATAGCAGCAGCAGCAGCAGCAGCAAGGCACGGACAGACAGACGAAAATGCGTAGGAGAAGCAGGGAAGCGGATGCGTTGGAGGGGTGCGCCCTCTACGCACGGTACGCAAAGCACGCAGTACTCTCTCTCTCTCTCTCTCTCTCTGGGGCAGTCTGGCAAACAATGACCAGCAGTAGCAGCAGTACAAGCTGAAGCAGCAGCAGGAATGTACGTAAAAAATGACCTTTTTGGACTCTCTCTCGCGGTCTCACCAGAGAATTGCGCGGTTGTTTTGGTCACCATAGTTCCCCTCAAAGCTCATCCTTGCCCTGGCCAGCGGCTGCTAAGCGTAGTTCGCGTAGGGCGGTGGTAACTCGGGGCCTGCTTGCTTGCTTGTCCTGTGTGAGAGGAGTGGGCAGCTTGGTGGTCCGGACAGCTGAGGTTTTCTGCGCAGCGATGTGGATCCGTGGTTCTTTGTGTGCTGGAGGCTTTTTCGAAACGGGGATGAAAATGTCTACGGTTGGTCCATTTTTTTTTTCGTCGCATGTCGTCAGTCACTGGTACTGCCCAGGTGCTGCCGCCTGCTGTGTTCTGCGTATGTGTGGCTGAGCCGTGCCTGTTCAGCTCTGATGGTGTCCCTGTGTCACTGCTGCTGCTGTCTGCTGTCTGCTGCTGTCGCGCAATGTGAGTGCCCCAAGTGCCCCATGGAGTAAAGTGCGTGTCTATACGTACGTGCTTGTACTTCTGTTTAACCTCGATTGCAGAATGTAGGTCTGCGAGTGTACGTCCTTCTTTGCCCGCTGTCCTGTGCACCCTGCTGCCCAGGCTGTTTAGCTTTATGTACGGAGAGGGAACCCGTTCAACCTCCACGATGGCGATGCGATCAGTGATGCAGTAGCAGCAACTCGATGTAGAGCTCTACTGCTGTTGCTGGTCTTGCAGAGCTGGTGTGCACATGATGACATCGGATCGGATCGGGTACGTATCATACGTGCAGTAGGACAGCGACAAATCCAGACCGGCCCTGTGGTAAATCAAATACCGAACAAACGATCCAAAC
This sequence comes from Saccharina japonica, assembly GCA_008828725.1. Lineage (NCBI taxonomy): Eukaryota > Phaeophyceae > Laminariales > Laminariaceae > Saccharina > Saccharina japonica. The sequence goes on from MEHQ01001279.1 coordinate 99,141, forward strand.
TACAGCAGTGCAGCAGTAATCTCACGTAGACTCTGGCCTGGTCCGCCGGAAATTCCGAAATTCCAACGCACCATGCACGCAACCATGCAGCGTGCATGTCTCGAACATTCAAGCAATTCGCAAGGGCCAAGGCAGCTCCTGCTGGAGCTCTAGACTGCTTCGTACTGCTGTAGACTACTCGTAGCTACACACATATTGCATACTGGTATTGCTGTTTGCTGCATACAGAGCGGTACTGCTGTATCATACACCAATAGCAGCAGCAGCAGTGAGTGGTTTGTGGCGTGTTTACCCTTTATTATTACGTGAGCTTTTTTGGTGGGTGTATGAGAAAATACCGCGCCGGTGTTATCCGTGCAAGCAGCATGCGCAGGCATAACAAGGCCCCGGGTGGCCTATACATACCTGGTACCTGATCTCCACTCTCCACTCCAACAGACATCGAGAAAACAAGAGAATAGATGTATACGTAGGGCGATAAATCTTCATCATCCTCCGTTATTTACAGGGCTGTTCGCGGGTCAGGTCAAACCTCACGGGTCAGGTCGGGTCGGGTCGGGTCAGCTGACCCGACCCGACCCGCGAGAATTTTGAGATATCGGGTCATGACCCGACCCGACCCGCGAAAATTTGAGATGGCGGGTCATGACCCGACCCGACCCGCGAAAATTTTGAGATGTCGGGTCATGACCCGACCCGACCCGCGAGATTTTGGAAACCTCTTGACCCGACCCGACCCGACCCGTGAGATTTGCAAATCTCCTGACCCGACCCGACCTGACCCGTGAGATTTTGAACACCTCCTGACCCGACCCGACCCGACCCGCCAGATACCGATTGACCCGTGAGATACGGGTTTCATACGGGTCGGGTCGACTGGACCCGTGATATTTCTCGCGGGTCAAAGATAAAAACTCGCGGGTCCAAACCTGTAGTCGTTACTCGTTTGTCCGTTGGTTGGGCCTTGGTCCCTCATAATATTCCTAGAGTGTCGTGCTTGTTTGTGTTTTTTTGTGTTTTTTTGCTTCAGTTTTATACTTTGTGATGTGTGCTCCCGAAGATCTTCGCGAATAGAGAGAGAGGTAGACCCAGATCCCGCACATTGCCGTGCCTACCATGCCTTCTTCTCGGGTCGACCTGATAGCTCTGACCCGAGATGGCTTCTGCTTCCGCCCCGGAAAGCGGGCAGACTATGCCGTCTCCGGCGAGGGCAAGCGTACTAATTTATCCATGTGTTTGTGACATGGTCTGCCTTGTTGTTACTGCTGCTGCCATTTTTTATCTTCTTGTACCCTGCATTGATTTGTGGCCTGTCTGTAGTGGATTTGGAGGATGTGTGAGCATGATGAGATACTGATGTGTGGTGGCATCCGACCAGGAGTTAGCCAAACGTTTGCCTGGTATGTAGTACTGTACAAGGTATACAATATGATCGCTCTACACGGTATGATATGCACTCGGGGTATTGACACGACGGGCAGGAAGTGGTAAGGTTAAAGGTTTAGGACCCGCGGGTCCGACCCGCTGAGACGAGAGTGGCCCTCGGGCAGGAAGCGGAAATATAGAAAAGATCCGGTCCTGCGGACCGGATCCGCGGGTTCGACCCACGGGTCCGACCCGCGGGTCAACGGAAAACAACTCGCGGATCATTCTGGCCCGACCCGCGAGTGACCCGTTTCTCGCGGGTCATGACCCGACCCGACCCGCGAAATTTTTGAGATGTCGGGTCATGACCCGACCCGACCCGCGAAAAATTGAAATGTCGGGTCATGACCCGACCCGACCCGCGAAAATTTTGAGATGTCGGGTCATGACCCGACCCGACCCGCGAGATTTTGGAAACCTCTTGACCCGACCCGACCCGACCCGTGAGATTTACAAACCTCTTGACCCGACCCGACCCGACCCGTGAGATTTTGAACACTTGCTGACCCGACCCGACCCGACCCGCGACATTTTGAACACCTCTTGACCCGACCCGCGGGTCGGGTCATGACCCGCGAACAGCCCTGGTTATTTACGTAGAACAAAATTCAGGGTGAAGATGTATGTGAAGATATTCCGATAATCCCGCGTCCCAATGTTTTGGCGTCGGGCAGGACGTGCCTCCCGCAAACCTGCATCCGTTGCCTCTTTAGGGTCGCAAATACCAAAGTGCAGGTGTCTGTCTCCTGTCTCCCTCCACAACAGCAGTCGCCCTTGACTCATGCCACGGAATATTTTGTGGCCGATTGTGCTTCTCAAGTGAGTAACTACGTACTCGTACCGGTTTTTATTAAAATAGAGTGATAATTTTTCTGCTTTTTGAGACTACGTTCATATCATACGAAGCACAGCAGTACAGGACATCTGATAAGAAACAAGCTAATATAAGAAAGCCAGGCTGAGATTTGGAGTAAAATAAGATACTCGGGAGTCGGTATCTTGGAATTAGTGTAGAAAATACACTCCTTCAAATAAGAAATCCAGCCTGGGCCATATTTCCTGTTTCTTATCAGATGTCCTGTACTGTATTATGTTGATAGGTTATCTGCTTACGGACTACGCGTAGCTCCTACAAAGCTTGGTCGGGTTGAGCTTGGTCGGGTTGCGCGAGCAACCTTATTTAATAAGTCGCCGCCCCTACGTGCCGTGGCGTTGCTCCCCTTGCGCGTCTCGAGTCTCGAATTGCGAACCTTTCGTACACACCTCGGACAGACCATCTACAGATCATCTGCAGATAGATCAGATAGATCATCGATTCCTGCTTCATGATCTACAGTAGATATATTAGGGTAGATGTATTCCTGATCTGTATTATCTATCTACAGCTAGTAGCTTCTGTTGCAGAGGTGGGAGCCGTATAATCTGCATGGGATCTTGCCCATGTCTCCTGAGTTGGATCTGTACTGAACAGATCCTGCCCAAGATCGCATAACGGCTTAGGTTAGGATCCAGATTATCTAGATCGCGATCTGCCCGAAGTGTGAAGCGTTATACCTTCGGGCTCCTCGTCCCAAAAAATATTTTTTTTCGTTCTGATCACCTGTCTACTGTCGGAAGAGCATGCAAAAGTGACCCGGGTAGTATCCAGGGGAGTCACTGAACCATATCCTTAACGAGGAATAAACACATAGCACGCGCGAACGGCTTATTATAAAATCGAGTAGTAACTACCAGGCTCCTAGTACATCACGAAACCTACACCAATACCACAAATAACACATAGAACAAAATTTCTACGCAGCTCGCAAAGTTGAGTATCTACTACTATTCAATCGGTTGAACTCACAGCTGACGTATTTATAATAATTTTATTTAATACGTATGAAGTGCCAGGTATACCGTAAGGGTGCAAGGCATCGCACAGGGGAGGGGGTGCGATCGTTTTTCAGCGCTCCATTTATCGATAACGGTTAAGAGTGCTAAGGTCGAACATTATGTTTTCTGCTGGCTCTCGACCGAATCTCTCTCCGAAAACACATTGTTCGGTATTATTATTAGCACCCTTTCCGCTGTCGAGAAATCGAGCGCTGAGAAACGATCGCACCCCCTGTGCGATAACTCGCGTCCTTACGATAGCATCATGCTGCATGCATCCCTTGAGCTGGCCCTTACGCTGCCCCCATTGGGCGCGTTCCCACCCCCCCCCCCCCCCCAGCTGCCGGAGATGCTTCGCGCAGCAGATAGATGCTGCAAGCTGTAATCGTTGTTTAATCTCGACACTTTCCTCCCTCTTACGCAAAAGGACTCAAAGGAAAACCCACCACGAGAATTTTCGCTCGCCGACGTCCACAGCTTACTCGGGGAACACCATCTACAGTACCTCTGCCTCGCCTCCGAGCTTCGTTGGGTGTTCTGCCCGGACACGGCGATAAAGGCGGCATTTCGCGACAACACTGTTTTACCGCCCTTCGCTATCACATTTTACGCAGTATTACAGCAGCAGTGGCGCAGGCAGACAATCAACGACACTATCATCATAGCACCTACAGCAGTACTGTACCCCAACGACGACCGGTGTTATTTTTTTTTTCGTGGGGAAGCTGTCGCCTGCTTGCTCGTACTGAGTTTTCACCTTCTGCTGCCTGTCGTCTCCAGGGACCCCGAACGCCTTTTTTTTTGCTGAGCAGACAACAGTGGTTGTGCGATGTTCGGGGCGAGAGTTGAAATATTCGGAGGTGACGCTGTTCTTCTGACACCAATTTCGATTTCGCTTCCAGCCTCGCCGACTCCCAGCCAGGTTAAAAAAAAAAAAAAAAGAAGTAGTATGCCCCGTTTCGTCTCCTTGCACGACTACAGCGGTAGTACAATACTAACGCTGTCCATCACCGACTGGGCCACTAAACAAACAGCAGTGTATATATAGGATGATGCTGGGGGAAGGTTAACTGGTATCTCTATAAGGACTTAACCCCTTGAGAACTGGTGCCAAGTAATTGGGGACAAACTACTTGGAATTAGTGTGGGATAATGTTTTCAGTTCTGAATGGGCTAAGGGGGGAAATTGACGACTGAAATAGACGATCACCGCGGCGGCCACTTCGCGATGGGGGGATGGTACAAGTTGGCGTCGGAGATGCAATGCAAGGAGTTGTCCAGCACGGGGGCAACATGATTATAATACGACCCCGTGCTGCTGGGCGCTCACGCTGCTCGTAGACGGTTGAGATGACACCAAAATGGTAGGGTTGGGCACTGGCTGAATCAGCCAGTAGCGATTATACTGTCGTCAAAATCTATCAGTATACTGGATTGCAGCAGTATACTGTCTCTCCTCTCCTCTCACCTCCCGAAACGCAATTGGTGGGTCTCCGTACTGTAGGATGGCGTGTTTCTTGGCCGTACGTGCGATAAAAAACACTGGCGGATATACTGGCCAGGTCCATCAGTGGATTACTACTGGCAGTACATCACTACTGGCAGTACATACTGTGCCAGTGCCCAGCCCTACAAAATGATCGATGTTTTGGTCGCCATCTCGGGGTTTCAGAAGGGTTAGTAGGATGTTCGATATCGGGGATGTTATTCTTGGGATCATGGACCACGCCTCCACTTCGCCTTCAGGCCACGCCGATCTGCAGCTGGGGGAACTCCTACGCACCGCTTTGTCTCCTGGCTGGGCTACAGCAGTAGAAAACTATCTCTCTTCGTCCCCGACTGTCTCTCCACCTTCAACAGGGTTACTTACAGAGATCCCCCCCGCCCCACCCCGAAACCCACCTCCAAGTTCACCTCACGCGCTGAACATCATACAGTAGAGTATTTGGACAACATTCTTAGCGCCCTATCGCGTGACCGTTTGCTCGGCTCCAAATAGCGCTAAGATTAGTCACCCGCCGCACAACACACTTCCACCCTTCGTTCAGGACACTTCACTCGAAAGTTATCGGAGCTTGTCCTGTGACACGAACTGGAGAATTGGCGATGTGGTAAAGCGAGAACAACAATACCAACAGCAGCAGCAACCGACAACGCCCTGCTCTGCAGAGCTCTCGCGCGCCTCTAAGCCGAGCAACGAACCAGCTTCTCCCTCGTTGGGAGGCGCCTCTCGCAGCTTTTCGCGCCATCGTATAGCCTTCAGTCGGCCCTCCTCGCTCAAGGCGACGTTCTCGGCGAGAGTTTACACAAAGTTTTCTCCAGCCTAAAACTCGATTCTACATAAGCACCACTATGTTCCGATATATAATGACCATTTGGATTATATAGCAATATTCAAACGTTCCTTATATTTCCGAACAGAGTGGTACTACTTAGTAGTTCTAGTTCTCAACTTGGTTGACTTGACTCTTTTGAAGGCCGATGTTGGCCCGATAGCATAGTGTAGAATTCAATGTTTGAAGAGCTCTCCTTCTGAAACTGCTGCCCCTTCTTTTGTTCGTACCACGAAGTTACGACTCTTGGTCATTCGGCCCCACGTGTACACCTGACCCTAGCCTGAAAGGACCTAGGACCCCCTCGTGCGGTCACTGGGGAGGGACCATAGAAACCACACCAGCAATGAGGTACATGATGTAGTCGTCGGGGAACGAGCATGCGAAATGAAGCATAGCCATACAGGGGAGGAGGGGGGGTGTGCTGGTGTCATGTATGGCCGTGGTCGTAAGACCATAGACTCTAGCAGCCCCACAAGGCCGGGACGGACCACGTCCGGTTTTCACCTGGGGGCGATAAGAGCCAGAAATCGGCGCACAGACAGCCCACCCAACATTGACAGCGCAATGAGCCACTCAGCCAGGATAGGATATTTTAAGCTGCTATAGCGTACTGTGGTTGTCGGAAATGAGCAGGCGGCAAGAAACATGGCCATACAGGGGAGGGAGGGGGGTGTACTCATGTCGTGCACGGCCGTAGTCGTATCACCATAGACCCTCGCATCCCTACAATGCCGGGACGGAGCACATTGGGTTTTCACCAACCAGGCAGACATTGCTCGCACCAAGCGCGAAGCGCCGTGAGGTATTGGGCGAGTCGCATGGAGGGTGAGCTGCATCCTGCTAAGAACCGCCTCTGAGGCGGACTTGCATATGGATGACAGTTTCAATGAGTTAATTTAATTTCTGGTGTGGCCACTTCCGGAGACAGCAATGGGTTTTACTATGTAACTGTCTCGCGGATGCCTTACCATATTAACACTACGTGATACGACCATTTCCCTTGTGCGGAGCAAAGGTTCTCCACCGCGCACAAATGATCTACTCGACCGCCAGCTTTGGTGACCGCCAAAAAAAAATAACAAAAAAAAACGGCACCCTGGTTGTCTAGCTCACGCAGCGAGTGGCGTGTTTTACAGCGTCGTTGCCAACCGACGCCAACCCAACCTATAAATATATCAAATATTTATAGGGGGGGGGAGGGGGGGAGGGGAAGAGAGAGACCATCAGAGAGGGAGACGCCAGACAGAGGCAGGGAGAGAGGGGTATATGATGCCACAAAGATGCGACGCTTCGAAATTCGGCCCCACGCTCCTTTCGTACACAGAGCTCTAGCCTGCGAAGGCTTGGAAGCTCCTCAATCGGTACCTGGTACTGCGTGGTACCGTATACTTTAATCGAGACAATAAGATAGCACACGTGTACACCCCCCGAAGGATGTGCTATTTTCAAGCTAGTTTCCTCGCCGAGCCATGCGTCTTTGGAGATATGTGGACGTCCATATTTCTAAAAGTCGCGCCTCATTACCACCAATTTATAGTATGACCATAGACCCTCGCATGCCTACAATGCCTGGCTGGGGCACGTTGGGTTTTCACCAACCAGACAGACATTGCCTTGCACCAAGCGCGAAGCAGCCGTGAGGTGTTGGGGCGAGTCGCATGGAGGGTGAGCTGCATCCTACAAGAACCGCCTCGTGAGGCGGACTTTTGCATACTGGATGGCATATTCAATGGACAAGAAAGATTGCGGCCGTTACCTTTTCCCCGATGATCCCCTGAATGAGATTGTCGATGTCGACGTATCGCTTTTTCGATAACAGGGGGCGGGACTGAATTATTGCGAGCGAATGCGAGTTTCTAATTTTGACCAAGTCTCTCGTGATAAGGACCCCTTGCGAGAAAGCGTCGACCGTTTTTTTACTCGATTAAATAGTTGAATCTGTCTGCACTTTTCCGTCGGCCCTTTTCATCAAATTCTCATAATTTTATCTGTCTACTTCGTTGCACTCTCATGTAAAAAAAATATGTTTTTAGTCGTACACGGGTCTCGAAACCGTGACCCTTGTGATGATGGGCACCTGTACTACCTGTTACCCTACACGTACAAGTGCTGTGAAATTCCAGTTTTTATTTACTTCTATAGTAAACGTGCTGCAACTCTAACGGCGAAAAAAACGTGGTCAACACGGTTTCGAACCCGTGATCCTAGTCTGCGCCATCATGCGCGTGTACTGCCAGAAGGGAGGGCAGAGGGGGTTCTCGGGGCACGTCGTTGACGTTTTTTCTTGATGTTTTCCCCACCAATGCACACAACCTGACGACAGTTACTAATATCCTGCTGCGCGAGTTCCTAGCGACAGCTATACTATCTTATTAATAGGCGAAACTCCGGAGGTTGTCCGCTTGGTGGCGAGGGCGGTTGGGGGGGCGGGGGGGGTGCTTGCTATGCGAGCTTTCGATGGAAAGGGGGCGGGCTCGATGTATTAGTAGTCGAAGCTGCTGCAATTAGTTGCCGTTGAGTACGTAGCCGCGTGGTGGCGGGGGTAGTGTGTGGGGGGGGTATACTTCATTTTCATGGATGGCCGTAGTGTTTGGGGGGAGGGATCTACTTGTTTTGCGTGTTTTCGATGAAAAGGGTAGGAGCTCGATCTGTCCGTGGTTGAGGCTGCTACAGTGTTGTAACCGCTACGTGGCGAGCGCAGTTTAGGGCCGTGCTATGTACTACCATGCGTGTTTTCAATAAAAGGGAGAGAAACTCGATCTGTAGTACTAAGGGTCGAAGTTGTCACTTGTGTCTCTGTAGCCGCTCGGTAGCGAGCGAGGGAGGGAGCAGAGCCACCTTATAAGGGTGACGGCTTATTATCTGAGCTCCCCACATGAGCTCAATATCCCGCCCGAAACAACCCGACCAGTATTTGTATGCGCTGTATGCGCTATAATAGTCCTACAATAAATACACTACAGTAGTAAAGTCATCATACAGGTAGTTGCTTACTTGAGGAGTATACTATTACGGAGGGCCATAGTAAACAGGACCAAATATTGTTAGTAAAAATAGGTAAATATATAGTTTTTAGTGTATACCGCAGGTCCTATTTACTATGGTCCCCCGTAATAATAATCAGTCAGAAAATATTGCCTCAGAAGGCGAACACTAACTCCAACCCCTATTACGGGGGACCATAGTGAACAGGACCTACGATAAACACAAAAACCTATATATTTACTTATTTTTACTAGCATTATTTGGTCCTATTTACTAGGGTCCCCCGTCATACCACCACCGTGGGATGAGTCGGGGGGCAGTTTCGAGAGGGCGGTGCTACTATCTGCTCGCTCGCGTGGCAGGAGGAAGCTTAAGCTTGTGCGAAAAATGGCGACGAGTTTTTTTCAATGCAAAAGGAGGGGAGGAACTCGATCCGTTCAATGGGCAAGGCTGCTGCAGTTTAGCCGATTCATGTAGAGGTCCGGTTGGGGCGGGCGGTGCTCCTGTTGCCCGCGTGACGGATCGAAAGCTTTCACAGTTCGAACAGATCATCATCGATTTCCACTACCACTGTAGATCCTTCAGGCCAGATAGATTCCTGAATGTTCTGTATGATCTGGTTCATGTTGACGGGTGGGATCCGTATACTCGGCATGATCTAGGACCATATTTCCTGGGTTGGATCTGCCCTGTACAGATCCTGCGAGTACATGATACAACCCGTTAGCGCGGATCTTTAGGGCATGATTTTGTCTTAAAAAATGTGTACCTGTGGTCCGTATATCGTAATTGTGGTCCGCGCTCGGAATGTTCTCGCAATTTTCTCGCTAGATGCAAAAGTGGCGCAGCCGCGTTTGTCGCCCGTTTCTAGTCCGTTTTGGGTCCGGTTTGGGTTAGGGTTAGGGTTGGGGGTTGGGTTGGGTCTACGCCCGCACCTTGATCCCACCAGGAAGTGCTTCCTAGCTCGCAAAGCAATGCGAGAAGTGAACAGCCCGCCCCTAGGAAGATCCGAGCTAACGAATTGTATAAAGGGCTCGATCCTGCACAGCATGTCGTAACGACAGGTTAGGGTCTACTGTAGATGATCTAGATGATCCATCTGCAGATGATCTATATATTTGTAGATGACCTGTTCATCGTGTGGAAAGCTTGAAGCTTTTGTGACTTCTCGCGAGGGCGATCGATCCCCTGAACGAGATTTTCCATGTGTCGAACGTCGCATGTATCGCACATATCTGCAGGAAAAGCAGTACTACTGCTCTTAATAGCTGTATCGCCGCCGGAGCTGTTATTTCCTCCGAACGGGCGCCGGACTTTCTCCGCCCTTGGGGTACGGATTATATAGCCGATTTTCTCCAATTACGACTTGGAGTTAATTGCTGGTTTCCTCCGATAACTAGACTATGTACCTAACGTGCTTACTTGACCCCTCGAGAACTGGTCCCACGAACTTGGGGACAAACTACTTGGAAATAGTGGGGGGCATTTTTTTCAGTTCTGAATGGGTTAAGAACTGGGATTGTTTGTTCATCGCGCAGCATTTGTATTTTCCTCCTAAATCTGTTTTTGGATGAGGTGTACGTAGAGCTCGAGTGATCACCCTCAGAAAAAACATGGTGCACCTGCATGCAGGCTACCGTAGCATGCGTCGAGTGGTAAAGTAAACGAACCCTCGAGTAAATGTGCTCTGGGGTACCCGGGTCCTAAACCTGGTTGCTTTGCCATACTCGGGTATTGCTCGGGGATATACCCGGGTACATTCATAGTATATGCATACCCCATACATAGTGCGGGTATATACCCGGGTACATTCATAGTGTATGTATACCCTATAAATAGTACACAAACCCTCGAGTATTAAGCTCTGGTCATATATGTGGGTGTGCACTTGGGTATATAACCGAGTATGTGTATGCATACCGTATTAAAGGGATTCAAACCCATTAGTATATCGGTATGTGCTCTGGGGTACCCAGGTCATAAACCTGTTTCTGTTCGCCATACTCAGATATTACTCGGGTATATATACCCTGGTCAGGTCGGGTATTATTACATGCAGCTTACAAGCATACCCTATTGATACTAATCGTACGAACCCCCCTCCCTGTTCGTCAGCTGCTGCTCCTGATTTGCGATCCCATTCTCCATGTACGTTGTGCTTCTGGGATATTTGTTGCCCCTCTGCCCGGCGGTCTGATTGTCGTTGTGGTGCCTCTCTCGGCCAGTTATTTAATTAACAATTTTACGAAACGATCATTCAAAATGGTTGAAAGAGGTATAGGTGGTCGGATCGCGAAGTGTCGACAGTGACACCTCTCATCTCTCTCTCCAGCCATATCGGCCTCCTCGTTCCGCGACGGACGTATCAACTAAGTGTAATAAAATGCATGCATGCACAACGAGACAAAAACCAAAACAATATCTCTCTCTCTCTCGCTACCCCAGAAAAGAAAGAGAAAAAAATGAATAAAAAAATCCACCACAAGACGAACGTCCCACCACGCCACCACCACCCCCCTTCCCCCCCCTACTGCCCTGTCCTTCTGTCTTCCCCCCCCCCCACCCTATCCCCCCCTCCCTCCCTCCCCCTGCTGTCTAGTTGCGATCATGTCGCAGAAGAATTCTGCCGACCAACCCCGTAACCAACCAGCCAATCGCAAATAGAAAACAGCGACAGAGGGGGGGATGGATGGATCGGAGATTCTACAACCCAAGGGCCTGTCTTTCGGTTGGCTGGGCGGGGCCTTACGATACGATACTCTTCGTGCTGCCGAAGCTTTTTGTTGCACGTACTTACTACACAGGCGCGTGCCCAACCAAGCAGCAGTGGGTACTGCTGCTGCTGCTGCTGCTGCTGCTGGTCACCGCGAAAAAAAACAACAAACAAGTAAACAAAACCATAGCGGAAAAAATACAAACGGTTACCAAAAGTCAATCAATTCCACTCGCTGATTGATGAACGAGCAGCAACAAAAAAAAACGGGAAAACAAACGGGGGAGGAACGAAGAAAAAAAAAAAGCAAGTCGAAGAAACAAAAAAAAAACGTCCGCTGCCGTGAAGAGAGCTAGCTGCAAGACATAGATAGATACAGGCAAGCCAAAATAGAACATGACCGGCAAAAAGCGAAAAAAAACGCTTGGCTCATGGTTGACTGATTAGCTAGCTACGTAGCGCAAAGCCGAGCTGAGCAAACAGCGAGCGCTCTCTCTGCCCTTTCCCGACTCCAGATAGAGATCGCTTCTCGCTTCTCGCCTCAGGCGGCACCCACCGTTTACCAGCTGCTTGCTTTTGCTTCCCCATGGCGGTCGGTCTAACTAACACCGCAGACGCCGCCCTCCCCCCCCCCCTCCTGCACCTACCGTCTACCATAGCTGCTTTGCTTCCCACTGGCGTTCGTTCACTCTAGTAAGAGCGTACACGCCGCCCTCCCCTCCCTCCCCACCCCCGGCTAGACCAACGATACAGCCGCCTAGCTCCATGCTACAGAGTAGTGACTGACAGACAGGTACATGAGGTATAGACTCATTGTAACCAAAGCCACATACATCGAATCGAGGGCGAGATTAAAATGGATTAGATGAGATAAGGCCGGCCGGTGGATTCATCTAGATCAGCATCTAATAACCCCTGCCCCCCACAATTTCATCGAGGGCTTGAACGCAAACATGGTTTTGACTGACTGAAGAACAAGGCTGCTCAACCAATCGTCATGTAGCCCCTCCAGGAAATCCGGAATAGAATCACAAGAGTGACGTCATCACCGTGCCGAGATCTGATTGGTTTGATTGAAGTCAAAACACCGACCCCCAACATTTTCGGACAACCGATCGAATCGCCTATTTTCTGTTCAGTTCGAATGTGTACCAAATCAGACGACAGCGCCACCACCAAATCTAGACCTACCCCCCCCCCCCCCCCCCCCCCCCCCCCCCCCCCCCCCCCCCCCCCCCCCCCCCCCCCCCCCCCTTTTCTCTCTTTTGTTCTGCCCTTGTTTTTTTCTCTTGACACATGTGGTCCCAACAAAAACATGTCAGCAAAACATGGCCCACGAAACCACCACAAGGACGAAATGTGCCTAGCTACTAAGGCCCAAAATTTCAGCAAGGATAAGAGAGTGGCTCCCAAAATGTCGGCAAAACGTCATCATCCGCAAAATCCACCACATTGACGATGTGTGCCCCCTGGTTTTTATTATGCCCCCAATGTATCGGTCAAAATGCCGTTCACCACAGTGAACGCATATGCCGCTAGCTATGTGGTCCCTCCCCTCCCTCCCACCCTCCCTGCGTCCGCTGGCTGGCTCTTCGCCTATACTCGGTGCAACCAAAACAACGCAGCCTGCTTTCTAACGAAGAACGTATGTATAATGTACCCTACGCCCCTTCCCCCGCCCCCCCCCCCCCCCCCCCCCCCCCCCCCCCCCCCCCCCCCCCCCCCCCCACACACCCCACCCTTTTTTCTTAAAAGAAACGCACGCACAATTCACCAAAAAACCACAGACACTTTTTTGTTTCAGTCACAACACACCGGACCGAGCCCCTCGATCAGCCAAGTCCAGGGAGACAGACCCCAAGCCAAGTCTATCCTAGCCTAAGCCGACGGGAGGGACGGAGGGGAAGGCAGCAGACAAGCCCATAACAGCGAGGGCCAGCTACAAGGGTAAAACAAAAGGCAACCAAACCACTCTTTCGTGGGGAGAGAAAGAGAGGAGGCGCGGGGGGGGGGGGGGGGGGGGGGGGGGGGGGAAGCAGCAGCCTCACACTAGAAAGCCAACACAGGCCTTCAAAGGGGTTTCCAAGTCCAGTCGGCCCTAGCTAGGGGCTTCCTGGCCTGTCTCTAGAATCGCGACCGCGGTGCCTACTTCTACGTGTTCAACCTGGCCAGACAAGACGAGTCACGCCAAGTCAGACCACAAGCGGAGCCGCCAAAAGCCAAACCAAAGCCAAGCTTCGCCAAGCAAATCCAAGTAAGTCCATACTCAATCAAGCCAAGGGAGTCGAAGTCGAAATCGAAATCGAACGAACAGCTAAGCAACTAGCCAGGAAGCAGCAGAGCGACCCCCCCCCCCCCCCCCCCCCCCCCCCCCCCCCCCACGCCTGGCTGCCGTATACAGCGGAGAGGTTTCGTGGCACCCCTTCCTTCTTTATTGCACGCGCTCATCGCACAGGAAGGCGAGTCGGTAGGCCTGCTCGAAAACGGTGGGTGGGTCGGGTCGCACACAAGAGACCGGGAGGTGGAAGGGAGGAGGGGTGTTAGTGAGGGGGGGAGGGGGGGGGACTCATGAGGCAATATTTGTGAGGGATGGGGCTTCTCAACCCAGGGACTGCCCAATAAGGCTTAACTAAACATTCTGAGGCAAATATTTGTGACTGGTGGGGCTTCTCAACTCCCAATAAGGCGTATGTATGCCTTCTGAGGCAATATTTGTGACTGGCTATTATTAACAGGCTTCTCAAGTGAGGAGCTGCCCAATAAGGCATATATATACCTTCTGAGGCAATGTTTGTGGCTGGCTATCAATAGGCTTCTCCCTGAGGGACTACCCGAATAAGGCGTATGCCTTTTGAGGCAATATTTGTGACTGATGGCGCTTCTGACCTGAGGAACTACCCAATAAGGCATACGCCTTATCGTTTATTGTTACGTTCATTTTCGTTTCAGAACGAGGCTATAATATGGGGCTCTCTCATCGGGTTCAGTGCTTTTTTTCGTAAACACGTTTTTTCTTGGGTGAGAAGACATGTATAGACCAGACCTTCTCAACCTTTTTTTAGTACTGCACTCTAATTCCCAAGATAAACCTAAAAATGACATCCAATTTCAAGTGTTTCGTTCGTCCCTACAACGGGACTGCCGTCCTAAACGGGCGGGCTTAGGCGGGACCACCTTCATAAAATTGCAGGTGCACCCAAGCAACCCTCTCTGCATGCATGCAATGCGTCCAGCCGACAGACAAACTACACTCACCCCGATTCCCTGCAGAAACACGCCAGTAGTCACGGCTAGCCAGAATACGCTGATGAACGACTTGAACTGCGCGAACAGCGACAGCACCCAGGCCACCAGGTACAGCTGGTAGCCCCACCCGTCGTCCCGCGCGATGGAGAACGCCACGTACAAGAGGAAGTACGCCAGGATCAGCAGTCGCGAGGCAACGTAGATCGACAGCAGATCTTCCATGATTTTGATGCGGGGGATGCCCTGACCCGAGATGAGGTGAGCACCCGGGAGCACCCTCCACGCCTCCACGAAATGGGCGAAGAGGACCAGTACGGTGATGACCAGCATGATGATGAACATGGAGATCTGGAAGGTGCTCAGGTCCTCGTTGTCCTCGGGAACGTTACGGAACGACTCGGCCCGAGATGCTCCGGAGATCGCCAGGGCGCTGCGTGTACGCATGCGCGGGATGGGATTGGGTTGGGTTGGGTTGGGTTGGATTAGGTCGGATTGGGGTATGACAGCACATGGGTGGTGGGTGTCTGCGCGCATGCGTACAGCAGGTTGGGGTAGCTTGTGGTTGGGGGGGGTGCGACAGCACATGGGTTTTGATTTGAGGTAGGTTGGCGTTAGGTTGGGTTGGGTTGGGGTTGGCGTGCGGCAGACAGCACATGGGTGTGGTGAGGTTGGGGGGTGCGACAGCACATGGGTTTTGATTTGAGGTACGTAGGTTGGGGTTGGGTTGGATTGGGGTTGGCGTGCGGCGACAGCACACGGGTGTTAGGTGGATGCGTGCGTGCGTATGTTTATATAATATTTGGTTGAGTTGGGGTGGAGTGTGACAGCACACGCACGAGTGGGTTGGGTGGGTGGGCCCAGAAAAGAAACGCAAAAAGACAACACAGCCGAAGGGAGAAAGAAAGCCGCACAGGGGGCGAGGTGGGGGGGCAGGAAGGGGCGGACGACGGATCACCGCCATTTTGCTGAGAAAACGTGTTACTTCGGGTGTGTTTCGAATTTGTTTCACAAGCACCTTTTATAGTTTATGCCTCCCATCTCTCCAGATTCGATCAGGGGGCGGGCGGGGGGCAGTTCAGTATTTTTTTTTTTTTTTTGTAAGTTTTTTTATAAAGCGTCTTGTGCTTTTGTGCTTCAGGCGTAACAGCATAAACTTGGTATACACCAAAAATCAAGTTCCGGACTTTTTTTTTATTATTACGTGGCATCAGTCGTTACCGCCGCCTCTTATAATTTTATCCCGCGACACCTTACCACGGGGAATTTACATCACATCAACAACGGCTACAATCCTTACGCTACGTTTACTTCACGGAACCTGGTGCCATGGGATAATATCACACTAACTAAAAGCAAACTACTAACCGCTACTCGTACGGCAATTTACACCAAACCAGTAGCAACACGCACACACTACCGGCTCCAAATATGGGATGCGCATGAACGCCAAGCGGCGGGGCTTGGATTGGGTTTGATAAGGTGGGTGAGCTTGGTCGACCAGAGGGAGTGCTGCGGGGCGGGCTTGTCGTTTTTTCAATCAAACTAGGGTGCTGAGGAGGGGGGCTTACCACAACTTCCAGTTAATGGTTGGCACACCCCATGTACGAGACGAACATGACTACACCCTCACCCTCAGCCAATCAGATTCAATCAACCAATAGTAGGGTCTTTGTCTCGACAGCATGCGCCAACCATTTTCTGGAATAAGTTGGCGAGGCTCTACTGGTGCTGAGAGCAGCAAGTGTTAACACCTACCGCCCGGGGCTGGCCCGGGCCCGGTAGGTGCGTGCATACTGCTTGCGCGGTGCAAAGAGGTACGATATAGATACGCCGTGGTACAGTAGGTGCCCCTTTTCGTTTGTTGCTGCTGCGTGCCCGGACAGCCGACAGCCGACCCTACGAAGCAACTGCTTTGCGCGAATAAACAAAAAGCAAAGCGAATGAAAAAACTGCTTGGGCTTGTTTGAAAGAAAAAATTATCAAATTCTCGCAATATTGGTGTGGAACAACAAAGAATGGCTCACTACGTATTCTAACCCCAACCATATCAATTAATGGCATTCTAACCCCCAACACAATCAAGCAACATAAGACTAGAGTAAGTAGCCCCTTTATAAGGGACCCTAATATAGTAGGTAGCCCCTTTCAAGGGACCGTACTACAATACAGTAAGTAGCCCCTTTCAAGGGACCCTTCTACAGTATGTGGTGGCCCTTTTAAGGGACCCTTCTACAGTAGGTAGCCCCTTTTAAGGGACCCTACTAATAGTGCGTTCGGAACTGGAGGAGGTCGCTTGAATTATCAACATCCTTTTCGCCTTCGCAATTTTTCACTTTGGCTTTAGACAGCCGGAAAATGGACTTAAGGCGGGGTGCGTTGTCGTCACGGCAGGCACGAAAAACCTCAAGACTGGACTGAGGTGAGGCTCTGAATAACACAGAAGTGACATTGTAATAAAATAACATGTATATCTACGATAATCCAATATCAGCGGCTATATAGTGCCACAACACGAGTTACATTAGAAGAAAAAAACATGTACGAGTATATAATATCTGTACGATAATCCAATCTCAGCGCTGCTATATAGTGCCACAACAGAAGTTAGATTAGAAAAAAAAACATGTATATATATGTACGATAATTCAAGCTCAGCAGCTACGTAGTGCAACACTCAACAAATTAAATCCTACCGCGGGTGTAAAAAAAATAGCTCCATGCGATATGCGCAGGCAGCAGCATCACACACAAATAAGTTTTGACGAAATTTCGATCTCAGAGGTGAGGTACTGCCGTTGCTGGTGCCTTTGCGGTATTTCAAAATGAAGGTGTACGCCGGGAGGAACTCAATCCATCGCCGGACGCGAGGGTTGTGCTCGCCTACTTTGGCAATGTTCTCGAGCGCCTTGTGGTCCGAGTAGATGAGGAATTGTGTGTACGCCGAGAGGAACTCGATCCATCGCCGGACGCGAGGGTTGTGCACGCCTACCTTGGCAATGTTCTCGAGCGCCTTGTGATCCGACCAGATGAGGAGTTAAATCGATTCCTCATCTACTCGGACCACAAGGCGCTCGAGAACATTGCCAAGGTAGGCGAGCACAACCCTCGCGTCCGGCGATGGATTGAGTGAGTTTCTCTCGGCGTACACCAGTTCCTCATCTACTCGGACCACAAGGCGCTAGAGAACATTGCCAAGGTAGGTGAAGCCAACCCTCGCGTCCGGCGATGGATTGAGTTCCTCTCGGCGTACACCTTCATTTTGAAATACCGCAAAGGCACAATTAATTCCTAACCTCTCATCGGACCACAAGGCGCTCGAAAACATTGCCAAGGTAGGCGAGCACAACCCTCGCGTCCGGCGATGGATTGAGTTGAGTTCCTCTCGGCGTACACCTTCATTTTGAAATACCGCAAAGGCACCGGCAACGGCAACGCCGACTTCCTTTCCCGCCTTCCGCAACCAGCCACCGAAGTCGACCGCACCGGACTCAATCGCCTTACCGGTCCCGACGCCGTCAGCATCTACTTGATACGCCCTTGCGGCTTCACGCCGAGCGAGCCACCCGCGCCGGGCATCGGCTTGGGTGGGCCGGGCATCGGCTTGGGTGGGCTCGAAGCTCTTACGAGATACGAGACGATTAGTCTACAACGCTCAATCGATCGATAACGGTTGGCGTTACAAAACGGTTTCATCAATGCTGGCGGGCCTATACTTTTTTACTACTACTCTGTTGTTGTACTCCACTCACGCTCCAACGACGAAGACTGGGAAGTAGACCTTCTGCGAAAGGTCTCGGAATCTTCTCTCCTCCATCACTTCGCAGAACCATGCCTGCACCACAACAACAAATGGCAAAACAAGAAAAAAACAAACGAAAGAACGAACAAACAAGCAAACAGACAACATGGACAAACACAGACAGACAAAAGCAGGCAAACGAGCGAACAGACAAACAGCAAACAGACGAGGAGACGGACAAAACACACGGACAGGAGAAAGACGGGATTATCGTTGCAAGCAAAGCCCAAGCCCCAACGGAGGAGGAAGGAGCAGGGCAGCGCAAGAACGACAACCGAAACAACAAACAAACAAGCGGAGGGAGGAAGAAGGAGGACATCAGTTGGGGGGGGGAGTCTTCGTCGCACTGAGCGAGCGAGCGCCTTTATTTACATCGAGCCACGCCGAACCAACACAGTAGTACAACCTATACAAAAAAAGTACAAAGTGCACCTGTGCAAAAGAAACGGCAGCATACGTCGCAAGTACACATACATAAAGCGTACACAACAGCGTCCGCCGGTCAAACGAGCACAAAACAACAAGTACACGCAGGCGGCGGCGGCTTGCGTTACATTGCATTGCAGCGGGACAGGAATCATCAGTCAAGTCAGTCAAGTCAATCAATCAATCGATCAACCAATCCCGTCTTGTTACGCATGCGCCGGGAGGGAGAAAGAAGCAAAGAGCGAATCGCCACGGAACGATCACAATATTCGTGTGCAAACGTCAGTCGGCGGCGGGGGGCGGTGGGCGGGCACAAACGTTTAGCAATCTCCGGGGACGGGGGCTGGACACGACGGACAACGCACGCGACGCGCACGATCGCGCCGAAAAAACAGAAACGATAAATTGAGAATTATCGCCTCCAAACCGTTGTTGTTTGGTTGACAGGACAGCATAGAATATGATAGACAGGGCTGGACCTTCTCTGCAAGACTGCGGAAGCGACGTTCCTCCATGATCTCGCAGATCCAGGCCTGCACCACAAAACATTTGAAAAAAAAAAAAGGCGGGGTGATTCGTGTAGCAAGCAAGCGGGTGGATCAGGCAAAGGGCAGCAGAAAAGAGGCAGCAAGCAGGGGTAGTGCGCCACAAGAAAAAAAAACACAAGGACAAGACGAAAAGACGCGGGGGGGGGGGGGGCTGATGATGCAAGCGGGTAGATAAGGCGGAAGGGCAGCAGGAAACAGAAAGGGGGGGGGCATCGAGCCAGCACAACGTTTATGTACGTGCACTGGTAGTCTTCTTTGAACGTATGTAAGTACTGGTAGGCTTCTTTGTCGCCCGGAATGTATGCTTGACGTAAATAAAGTGCCAGGTATATACAGTAACGGTCCCTCTATAATGCCGGTATGCGCCAGCGCGTAATACCGGCTATAGGGGCAACCTGTACTACTTCGCACACTGCCACACTGGTTAGGGCCCGTTTTAACGAAGAAGAAAAAAATCAATTTGGAAAAAAAAATATTCAAATCCGCTTTTCATTGGTCAACACACGCAACAGCACCAAAGATTAGGATCTTGGGGCATAATATTTGGTGCTGGTGCGTGTGTTGACCAATAAAAAGCGTATTTGAATTTTATTTTTTCCAAATTGAATTTATTTCATACTCGTTAAAACGGGCCCTTAATCCCATCTGTCTGTGCCAAGCGATAGCACAGACACTTAACAAAATAACGGGCAGCCGGCACTACTCAATCGGCACTACTGTGTACGTATAGAGGGACTTCTGTAGACCCAAGCATTCTTAAAAGCATAAAACAAAATATATATACTGCTGTAGGTTTGGTGTGATCGTATGTGCCAGGTACCCTGGTACTGCAAAAACTAAGGTATGGCAGAAACAAATTATATGTACGAGTACTCGTACGAGAGAATATGTGTCGATAGCAGGTCATAAATCTTGCTGGTACTGACTGGCAGGTGTCTTGCTGGTACTGCTGCAATGCAAAAACAAAATGCATCTATATATGTAAACGACGATACCAGGTGTCTCTGAGAGAGTAATGGGATGGCAGGCACCTTGGTATTGCGTACCATCCAGAACGGCACGCCATCCATGGTTACTGTTTGTTTGTGTTTTTGCTGACGTAACGGACCATTCTCGACGAAATTCCCACTACCGACTACTGACTACTACTCTGTCCCGATATATAAGCATTTTTTTAACTAAATATTAGTGCTTAAAAGGTGCTTATATTTCGGGACAAAGTGGTGCTGCTGTAAACCTGGAATACAGCAGTAATATTTTTTGGGTTTTGTTTTGGACACTTTTACGACTAATCAGCAATCGATAAATACGGAAGAGGGAAAAAGTGACGACACCAAAGGCGCCGATTAAAGCAAAAGGAGCACAAGACACTTCTTCTTGGTTGGGGCGTCATAAAATTATAGGAATTGGTGTCCGAACCATCAGGTATAATGCAACAAATGCAAGTCACCCCCATCCTACCCGCTACTCGTCGAAGGATAATACAAAACCGAAGTACGCTGTCACATTTTTTTACATTTTCGGGTTGGTTGGGTTCCCAAGGGGTTTCCAAAGAGGATTATTCTACAACAACCAACCCATTTTGGTGTTAGCGAAACTGTCACCTATACTATTAATAGTACAGCAGTCCCCCTTTTGGTATTATTAATAACGAAATCGTCCCGCTATATTCTGCTTTCGACACTTATCCCCTCTGGACCCCCCCCACAAATGGTTTTATATGTATATAGCAACCTAAAAATAGGGTTTAGATAGGAATTTCGGCCTTTTTTCCCTCCCAAACCTCAAGGGCTTAGCGTTGCATGTTGTCCCTCCTAAGCTCCTACGGTAGGGTTGGGCACTGACTGGCTCACTCAGTCAGTAGCGATTATACTGTCGTCAAAATCAATCAGTATCCTGGATGACAGCAGTATATACTGTCATCCAGTATAATACCGTCTCTCCTCTCTCCGAACCTTCCGAGATGCCTTTGGTGAGTTCCCGTATTATAATATGGCATGTTTTTAGGACGTACGTAAGATAACACCTACTGGAGAAATATACTGGCCGAGGCAATCGTTAGATTACTACTGCCAGAGTATACAAATACGGCCAGTGCCCAGCCCTATCCAGCGGGGTTATATAGGGTTACCGCCGTGCTACGAAAGAGCCAAGACTTAAGAGTGGGGGTTGCGATAACAACATTAACATTTTTAATCCCGTTGCAAACTGCACCCGTTTCTCGGGGACAAGCTGGTTCCCTTCCCTTCACTTCACTTCATCTCAATTTGACGGCTAGGTTTACGGTCAACATAAATATGAGCCCATGATATACTGGAGACACATCTGGAGACACATGGTAGTCAACCATTTGCTTGTCACTCTTCTCTTCACTCTTCACGCTGGACCCACACGGTATCATAGATCATAGGCATGCATGCACCGCCGTAAACAATTTACCAAAATCTCGCTCCACGGTTTAACCCGTTTAGGCATGCGGCTTACTAGGACTGCAGTCCCGTTGTGGGTACAAAACACTGGGAATTAGAGTCAAATTTAGGTTTATCTTGGAATTACTGTAGATAGAGTGCACAACGAGTAAAAACTTTTCTTCTCCTATTGAGAGTATATACCAGGTATAACAAACATACCAGGTACTATTGACTGCTGTAATACGGAACACAAATAGGAATATAGGGATACGGTGTGTAAAGATGCGTGTTTTTGGGCCCCCATTGTGGGGTCTGATTAGTGTTAACCCCTTAACCCCTTAAGAACTGGTCCCCCGTTTTTGGGGACAAACTACTTGGAATTAGTGTGGGATACGTTTTTTCAGTCCTGAATGGGTTAAGAACTGGTCCCACGTTTTTGGGGACGAACTACTTGGAACTAATGTGGGATTGTTTTTTCCAGTTCTGAATGGGTTAAGGGGGGCCGTAGTAAATAAGACCTACGGTATACACAAAAACCTATATATTTACCAATTTTTAGTAGCAATATTTGGTCCTATTTACTATGGTTCCCTCCGTACTATGACCAGTAAATAGGCACCTACTATATAATACTCGCAAGTATCAAATACGTGGCCCGTACTCTATACCAGGTAACACATATTATTATTAGATTATTATTAGATTATTGCTGCTATGACATCAATCAGTCCTCGTCGGCTTCTGCCCAGCAAGAACAACCGAACCACAGATCTTCGAAGGCACATATCATACATCCTGGTCATGTCCTGGTCATGTTCTGCTCAGCAAGAACCGAACACGCTTTTCGAGGGCAATCTCTTCGAGGGCGGGTAGGGCAAATCCCCCAAGAACAACCGTCCGAATGTTTTTAGAGGCAAAACTAAAAGTCCGAACATTGACGTGATCAATCAATGTGCGAATGTTCTCAGAAGCGCAGACAGGCAGGCAGGAAGGCAGGAAGGCAGCGTCGACCGCGAGGCCAGCCTATCAAAAGTACAACCCGTAGTGGTTCCTTTATTGTGTCATTTGAGTAGTGCCGGCTACCCGCGACATATAGTGCCTGTGACATCGCTTGGGCACAGACGGGATTAGATTAACCAGTGTGGCAGTGTGCGGAGTAGTGCCGGTCGCCGCTATAGTGCCGGTATTGTTGACTGGTGCATAACGGCACTCTAGAGGGAAATACGGGACTACCTGCTGCTGTATAAATGAAAGACTAAAAAATGCGGCGCGATTTCAGACGAATGTTTTTTCAGAGGCAAAACTTAATGTCCGAACGTTGACGTAGTCAATATATGCCCAAATGTTCTCAGAAGCGCAAGCTAGGCAGAGAGGCATGCAGGAGGGCAGCGCAGACCGCGAGACCAGCCTACCATAATCAAAAGGACGAAAAAAAAATGCGGCGCGACTTCCAACTACAGTAGTAGTAGGCACCAAACTGGCTGCGCTGTTCGTTGTTCAGACATGGCATACACACACATATACATGGTATCGCGTACCTATAATATTATAGGTAGACATACACAGCAAGTGGGTAGGTAGGTAGGCACCCCGACTGGAGAGAGGTGGTATATACCGGCCGAATACACATCTCTCTTCATATATACAAATATAAATTTCCCCGTTATCCACAAACAGTGGGAATATATAGATTTAGTGTAGGCGGGTCCAGCCGCTTACGCCTCTCTTAACCCTTTTAGAACTGCAGTCCCGTTATGGGGACAAACCACTCTAATTCTAAGTAATTTGTCCCCAAAACAGGACTGCAGTTCTAAAAGGGTTAAGCGCACTATTATTTCATAGTGTCCTCTCTGAAGTCGGGGTATCCGTTGCTGTACAGTACGCGGCAGATGTTAAGAATCTCTTACTTTTGGCCTGGCTGGAATTCTTGTTCAAGACTGGGTGTGTTCCACACTATTTTCAGTACAAAAAGAGGTCCCATTCTTACGTTTTCATAAAAATCTCAAGTCTGAAATTCTTAATTATCAGATTCTTAACATCTGTACGAGCGTACTGCTGTACTCACTATATATACCCCCTCATACGGGATGTGCATCCTACATGAGGAAATATAAAATCCGTAAGTACGCGCGATCGAAGTGTTACACTCAGCTAGCAAAGATGAGCTTCGACGAAATCCTCGAGCTCACAGCTGTTTTTTTTTTTTTTTTTTTTATATACTCTCCCGCATTTGCCTGCAACATAAACAGCAAATATGTCAGTCGACGGTATCCCATTACGGGGGACCATAGTAAATGCTAGTAAATAGGACCTACGGTACACCCATTATTACTATTAATAACAATATTTGGTCCAGTTTACTATGGTCCTCCGTAAAAGTGTTCTTCTAGCCCCGCCTCCGTCAAGGGAACTCCTGTAACTCATATTAACTGTAAAGGTCCATGACGGTGCAAAAACTACAGTCAAGACCAAAAAAACGCCAACCGAGTTGTTTTTGTCAACTATCAGCGATCTGAACCTGAGCTGCCTGGACTGGAGTGGAGGGGAGCAAATATGGGGCAGTGCGAGTCAGCAGCAACCGGGTTGATCACCCCCTCTCGCTGCCATAGCCACTCACCCCTCACAGCACGCAACGGCATGGCGGCACGTATATAACAACAAAACGTCGAACGTTTCGGGTTTCGAGCTGAGATGGAAACGCCTCCCCATGACCCAACATGCAAGGCTACCGTAACGTAAAGAGCGTTGACTTCGCACAGGGGTGGGTGCGCGATCGTTTTTCAGCGCTCGATTTTTCCAGAACGGGAAGGTTATGAAGTTCAAGGTTGCCAACACCGGATAAGGCGTTTTTGGAAAGAGATATTTCCGAAAACATAATGTTGAACTGTATTCGTTTAATTGTAACTAAAACACGAGAAAAAGAGCGCTGAAAAATGATCGCACCTCTGTGCGAACGAACTCAATCAATGCTCTTTACGGGTAAGAGGTATGATACGCACGCTACTGCTGCGGTTGCCGTTTATCATGGGTGGGTGATGACCCTCCAAAATTACTGCCATATGTATAGCATATACTTGTAGGTTAGGTTGAGGGAAGCAACATGCATCACAATATACTGAAAAGGAGGGGTCCTCTTCGAGTGACCTCACGCAATCCTGTGACAGGGGACTACAGTAAACAGGACCAAACATTGTTGGTAAAAATAGGGAAATATATAGTTTTTCGTGTGTACCGTTAGTCCCTATTTACTACGCCCCCTCCCAGGAATAGTGCCCTCGTCAGTCAACGGGAAGCAACGGACAGGTATATATACATGTAGCACCAGCAACAGCATCAGCATCAGCAGCCTCAGGCGTATGGATACTCAAAGGCCCAGAATTTCTTCGAAGTACACCAGGCACTTACATTACATTACAGGAGTAGTTGTTGCTGTTATTGTTCTCATATTAATTCATCGCCACGATGTAGGTTAAGTAAACTAAACTCTGGAGTGGGATATTGTTGCCGTGATGCTACCTACCCGCTGATACGTGTACGTAGGGCTGGCTATTACCTCAGTATGATCTTGTGATCCTGTATACCGGCTACCGTTATGATAGGGACGCCCGCCAAATACAGCAGGAGTGGTTCGTTCGAGAGATGCTGCCCAGCTGCTGTTCTGTTCTGGTACTCGGCTTGCAGAAAGCTCGCTCGACGTATGCTCGAATGCATGCATCTGTTATCACGAACGGTAAAATAGTTTGCGTAACGCCAGGTACACAACACGATAGAGAGTCTGACTGAACGCATGCGTGTGATACGATATCGAATAATACTTTCTGCCAATGGTACAGCAGTACAGCCAGTACAAGGACACCTAATAAGAAACAGGAAAGCTGGTCCAGGCTGGATTTCTTATTCGAGATAGGGTCCTTTCTACAATAATTTCAAGATAACAACTCTCGTATTTCTTATTTTCCTCTACTATAATACTAGCCTGGCTTTCATATTGGCCTGTTTTTTACTACCAGTACTGTAAGTACGAGTAGGTGTCCTGAACTGCTGTATGAGTGGGTCCGATTGTTAGTTCGTTCGTTGTCGTGTAAGTCCTACCGACGACGCCAATGAGGGGCAGGCAGGCGCCCCTGGCAGGTTAGTTCTCTCTTGTGTGGGTTTGGTGTGGAGGACACACCGAGGTGGTTCCGTGCCCCGGATCTTCACAGAAAGGTGGGACAGACAAGACCCTCTTGGGTGACGTTGAACTTATGTGTCATGAGGCGCTCGTACTATCTAGGGGAAGGGCACCTGGTAATGCAAATAAAACAAAAAAATAGTGAACTTGACAGGTGCCGTGTATAGCAGAGCAGTGTGAAACAGGAAAACGACGAATCGCATCCGTAATCTACCCCTGACTCCCAGGAGACTGACTATTAATACACTGACTACTATTAATAGTACTCGTACTCGTACTCTTTCTCGTCGTCCGATGTTCACCAGCACACAAGCTCCAAGCGGGAGGGACATGGCGAAGATACTGGCAATTGGGTAGTAGGTAGCACTCGTACTGGGCCGTGGGTCTGGCTAGAACTTGCGCTGTCCGAATGCAAAACACACCAAAAACACACAGCTGCAACTGCTTTCACGTTGGGCCATTGAAAAGCCATTTGCTGCCTGTGGGAGGAGTTTCGGTGTCTCCATCTACTCTACGCGGGAAGAAGAAACGCTGCCAACAAAACGGAGAACCTCGGCACCTCGGCGCACCAGCCCCCGTCCTGTACGCCAATCTCAAATCTTAATCTGTACCGTACGTAACGCACGAAAAAAAGGAAGGAGGTCTGGGTCTGGTGTCTGGTCTGCTGGTCTTTTGACTGATGTCTGCCTGATGAAATTGCATTTCCTAGCGATGCCGTCCATCAACGTGCAAACATGCTGCAATAATGCAACAACAAACAACGCTGCAAATTTGCGCCTCGGGCCGTCCATAGCCGTGAACGTTCTTGTTTGGGGGGGGGGGGCGGCAAATGCATGCATATGTGCGCAGGCAGCAAAATCGGCAGACTTGAGGCAGGGCGATGCAGCCCGTCTAAAAAATGACCAGCCAGCTCTTTCCTGGCTTTAAAAATAAAATAAATTTAATTTCAAGATACGACGCGATTTTGGGAACATTCTTTCTGGCAAACTGCAGCAGCAGGCAGCAGTGGGACGATGTTTGTTCTCTGTTGCTGTGTGTTCTCAAAAAATATCCTAGTTTTAGTGGGGTCTTCCTTCTGGTTTTTTTTTTGTGTGCTGTTGATTTCGAGTGCCCGGTACGCGCTGAACGCCGTCGGTCGGCACGTGTGCGTGCGTGCACGAGTGCAACTTTTGTGCCCAACTTTGCAACGGGTTCCGAGCTCGATCGCGCGCGAAAATCAGGGTCGGCGTAGACGTGCGCAAAGGGAAGGGGTGTGTGGCTGGGCTGGGCGACACGAGCGAGCTTGGTTGCTCGAGGTGGATGGTAGGTTCGTTCGGTTATCGTTTTCGAGGCTGTGTACTTCGTAGAGCAGAGTGAAAAAAAATCCTTACCAAAAAACAGAAAAACAACTGATCAAAATTATATTTTCGGGCACCGTGCTTGTTCCTCATGTTCTATGCACGATCGTTGCTAACAGATCGGGGCCATCAGAAACAAACGTACACGTGCGCACAAGCAGGGGACGGGGGCGATGCATCGGCTCGCACGGGGCAAGCAATATCTCTCGAGTGGAGAGCACCGTGCGTTGCGTTTCAAAGTCATCGAACACGACCCGAAAACAAACACGGGATCAGGTCGTAGTTGGCCTGCCCTGTTCGATATCTCCTGTACCAAACCACCAGTAGACTGCTTCGCTCTTACCTGTGCCAAGGAGAACACCAGCAACACCAGCAGGTCCGTGAGCACATCTATAGGCTCCGAGGGAAGATTGCAGTCGTCTGGAAGGCCCGCATAGCACGATAGTCTCATCAGCAGCCATCCCACCACGTATAAGAGCGCCCAACCCGTTGCTCTCGTCGCTTGCTCCACGTACGCGCTCCGGCGCATAGGATTCACGGGGTGCGTTAGAGCGATTTCCGGAGGCTTCGCCCCTTCCCGATCGACCGGAGGGTTGTACACCATGATTCCTTAGGCAGCGGTGCTTACGGAGCAAAGGGGTGAACTGGCGTTGCGAGTGGAAGGTGGTTTGGTTGGTGTGTTCGTCAAGGGCTTGCAGAGGGCGCGAGCTTCTGGGAAGGGGATTTGGGAGGTGCAGGGTGTGATACAGACCCGGGCACTGCCGCTGCTGTGCTGCTGCTGTGTCTGGCGCGATAAATAACGAAGAATCGACCGGAGAACCGGGGTCCGCCACGGAACTATTGAGAATACCGATTTTGATACCGATTTTCACTATTCTGTGCGCCGATTCAGGTCCCGACCATAAATCCGAATCTGCAACAAAGATACTAGAAATTAATATAGAAGGCGGATACGATTCATTTTGCGTTTTCAATTTGCTTCTGTCTTTCTCTCGGGCCTTCTCGCCCGGTTCGACGTGGTTTGTCGCGGCGGGCTAATAAAATGCTGCTGATGGCATCAGCATCACACACACATTATCACATCACACGAACGAACGCGCACGCTTGCTTGTTAGACGCTGTGCGGCCTCTGCCATTCAGAGGGATATCCTGCAACGTTCTTTGCCTTCGTCCTCTTTCTTGGAAATTTGGTCTTCGGCCATCTGCACTGAAATATTTTGGTGCCGGAAACCGAAATCCGCCTTCTCGACTCTCGAATTGAACAAACCAGGAAAATGACGAATGTGCGGCGCCGTATCCGATAAAAATAATAATACGGTACGTACGAGTACTCGTAGATATGTTCGATCGATGGAACACAGCCGTTTGGAAATTCTTCACGATGTATATACTCGTAGGCTGGTGGGGTCTCGTCATGGTCATGCTGCATGGTTATCATCATGGTCATGGTCCACGTCTTATTCTTATTTGCGTGGCCTCCGTAAAAGCTTGCTGGTAAAACTTATACGCGACACTCTACACTTGCGCGACACGTAAAATTCCTGCAATCGATATGTACCATATTTGATGAGATGGCAGCTCGAAAATAAGATCATAGATCTGCTGGTCTTGTGAGAAAAACCGCCCACCAAGAGCGCGGGGCCGCCGGGGGTTAAAAAAAGACCGAAACTCCCTGAAAACTCCCGCCAAAAATCTGTTTTTTCGTTTTTTCGTTGTTCTGTACATTTGTACAGCACAAAGAAGGCAGCAGCAGCAACAGCAACAACAGCAGCATCAACCACTCCCTGCTGCCTCCTATATCCCCTCGTGCGTGTGGCCTCAAATCCTGCAGCAACAAGAGCAAAACTGAAGTAGTTTTATTCTACCCGACCGTGTTGATCGATGGCTCCTGCTCTGTGGGCGCTCAGCCTCCCGGCGGGGTTTTTCCTGTGCTTCTTCGCGAGGCTTTTCTCGTTGACGCTGCAGGTCAAATGTGGGGTTCCTCTCAAGAACGAGTACCCTCGTGCCCAGCCGGGGAGCAAGGAGGTTGCCATGAAGGACACCGACGGGTGAGAAAGAAACGGATGAATTCAGCGTCGTGGTGGTTGCCTCATTGCTTGCTGCGGCCCGTGTTTACGACACCAAACAGGGTTGTTTCGAACTCCCACGATAGATATAGACGGGGTGGAGATACCTCGTACACGATTATGCTTGTTTTTGTAGAACGCGAGCACACAGCAAGCCGCCCTCGGTGTGTGTATCACGCTCATTTCTACCGGTATACCTTGCTGCGTATCTGTCAACGGCTCAGCATGGAAGCACCTGCCGCTCGCTGCATGCTGCATGCCATCCTCTCGCCGGGTTTACGTAGCAGGATATGGCGGGGCTTTACCCGTATGTATATAGGTCCATTTTATTTTCTTTCATTTCATTTGGTTTTTTATTGGAGGTCGCATCTCCTCTGGGAGAAGCACGACACTTTCTTTCTTTTTTTGTCATGCTTTTTATTTGGTTGCTTGATTATTGATTTGCTTCAGTATATTTACTTTTTATTATTTTTTATTTTCGCTTTTTTCTTTTTTCTCTTTTTTTCTCTTGCATGCACCTGGATTGCTAGCAGGGTAGGTCTTGCCTGTCGTATATGGCGTTGCATTGTCTGCTCTGCTTACTGCACTGAGTGTAGTATCTCTGTGTCGTAGTTTTGTGACCACAGAACTGGTACCTTTTTAGGATGAAGAATCGGCACGGACACTGGGTGTGCTGGATGTCGACGGGTAGAAAGGAAGGTTTAATGTGAAGAACACACACACACACACACACATATACGTATCATACATGTCATACCGATCATACGTAAGACTTCCGCCCCAATGGTCCTGCACGAGTCATTTCTATTTTCCTGCTGGTGCTTGGCTGGTGGTGTATTGTTTGTACTGTTGTAGTTGAACCTCGTATTATTTAAACTGCTTTAGGTTGAACCGTGTGTCGACGCTGGCTCTCTCCATCAACAAACAACACAGCCAGCAGCTGCTGGTCGTTCAGTGTACGAGTAAGCTGCTGCTGCTGCTGCTGCTGTCGTCTCATCGGCGCCTAGGGCCACACGGAGAGCACCCAACGCTGGTGCCATGGATGGCTCCGAGGCCACCCCCACCCCACGGCGACCGGTGGACGGCGACGCGGCCAGCGGCGCGCAATCTTAGCATCGGATCGATCGGTTGGAGGCAGCACAACAGGCAGTATGATGCACACCTCGTACTCTGTCAAAAGCATTGCTTGAATTGAGATTTCCTTGAAAAACAGGGAAAAAAAAATCATCTCGGCGGTTCCAGGTTTAATTCAGCAAGTAACCTGTTTCAGTTTCTTCACGATGCATCGATAAATAAATGCTACTCGTACCGGTATACTCGTATTGCCCACAAGCAGTACGAGTGAGTACGAGTAGTAGTACGCTTTCGGTGTCTCCTTTTGCATTACCGGCATTAGCTTGCCGGACGCTCGTCACTCGTCACTGATCGGGACCGGTAGCCGAAACTAGTGTATAGTGATGATGAGCGTGATGAGTGCATCCCCGAGAGCATCGCGATATAATTAATTATGTTGCCACAGGTGAAGCAAAAATCAACTCGTACTTCCTACCCCAAATGTAACCGCCCACAGGACTCACTCAGTACCAGGTATATACTACTTGGTACCGTTACGCATTTGATACCGGTATGGCGCATACCAAGTACTACGTGGTAAAGAGCGTTAAGTTCGCAAGGGGGTGCGATCGTTTTTCAGCGCTCGAGTTTTCCATAATGGCAGAAAGGTCGCCAATAATACCGAACAAGGGTGAATTCGGAAAGATCTGGTCGAGAGAGCCTTCCGAAAATGTAACGTTCGACTTTACCCGTCCACAGGGCTCACACCAAGCACTACCTTATCCCTGGTATTTGATCAGATACGGTAAAGAGCGCTGAGTTCGCAAGGGGGTGCGATCGTTTTTCGGCATTCGATGTTGGAATAAGGTCGCCAATAATACCGAACAAAGATGATTTCGGAAAGATCTGGCCGAAAAGCTTTCCGAAAAATTAACGTTCGTTTTTTTTTTTTTAGCACACCCTTTTATACCATTGTTGTCGGGAAAACGAGCGCTGACAAACGATCGCACCCCCTGTGTGAACGAACTCCACGCTCTTCACGACGGCATGCCACCGAAGGGTCGAAGTATCTGCTACGACTTTTCTATACAGACGAAAAACAGAAAGAAAAAGAAAAGAAAAAATGCCGCACTCTTAACCCTTAAGAACCGGTCCCCCGTTTTTGGGGACAAACTACTTGGAATTAGTGTGGGATACTTTTTTCCAGTTCTGAATGGGTTAAGACAACGTTCCCTCTCGGACGAGTTTCCCGCCTGATTTTCTCCACAACGAGAAGAGTGAGGAGAATGAAACTGCAAACAAAACGCCGAGCAACGCAACGCTTCTATAGAAAATCTCGACGACGAGGTCTCTCCAAAGCCCGCCATTCTCGTTGCGGGGCGCCCCCTCTCCCTGGTTTTTGGAGAAAACTTGGAGAAAATGCAAATGGGCTCTGAATTTCATCCCAGGGGTGTATGTTATCTTATCCGCCCCCCTGGTTTTGGAGAATATCGGCTCTGAGTTTCATCCCAGGGGGGGGCGTGTTGTCTTGCCCCCTGATTTTGGATAATATCGGCTCTGAAATTCATTCCAGCGGGGGTGTCTTATCTTGCCTCCTGGTTTCAGAAAACCTCGTCTAAGATATCAGGGGCGGGGGGGGTGTACTTCATTTTCATACATGGCCGTAGTCGTATGACCATAAACCCTCGCATCCCTAAAATGCCGGGACGGAGCATGTCGGGGTTTCACCGACCAGGCAGACATTGCTAGCACCAAGCTTTGCGAAGCGCCGTGAGGTGTTGGGCGAGTCGCATGAAGGGTGAGCTGCATCCTACTAAGAACCGCTTGTGAGACGGACTTGCACATGGATGACAGCTTTAATGAGTTAGTTTAATTTCTGGTTTGGCCACTTCCTGAGACAGCAATGGGAGCACTACGTAACTGCCTCGTGGGTGCCTTACCATATAACTCTACCTGATACGATTATTCCCCTTGTGCGGAGCAAAGGTTCTCCACCCCGCACAAAGGATCTAGCTCGACCGCCAGCTTTGGTGACCGCCAAAAAAAAAAAACGGTACCCTGGTTGTCTAGCTCACGCAGTGAGAGGCGTGTTTTACAGCGTCGTCATTTCTCTTTTTTCGCTTGATCCCTTCCTACTCGCTCGTACTCGATTGTTTTCTATTATAAATCTCAAGCATTAATTGACATTTACCGTTGGCGCTTTGAGAGGGGGGGGAGGCCGAAAGCGCGCCAGCTGGCCGGGCAGGTGTGTGTTTGTGTTATGTTTTCCGAATCTGCAGCGTGGCGGAAGATTTGCTTGCAGTTACGCGCACGTGCGGCAGGCCAGGCCCACGGAGGCAGGCAAGCAAGGCAGCCCAGGGCGAACATGACAGGAGACGGCACGTTCGCCCTGACAGACAGCGAGTTTGGCCTGTATTCGGGAGAAATATTACGGGGACCATCAGTTAATTAGGACCAAATATTGTTAAGTAAAAATAGGGTACAATATACATATAATAGGTTTTGTGTTTACCGTAGGTCGCTATATACTTAGCTGTTTCATGGCCCCGTAACAGTCATCTAGGAACTAAATAGCTTAATGAAAAACTGAAATATATACGAACGGGTTAAGTTTTTGTGCACAGTGATTGGTCCTGTTTGTATGGCCCCCGTAAAATAGTTGACATGCCTGAATGACACAAAACTATTCATGCTACCTAGGAGGTATTTTAGTGTGGACAGTAGACCCTATATACACTCTTTGAAAGCGCGTGGTTGCCTCTTGCTTGTTATGTCTCCTACATGCGTTGCGCCGGCAGCATGGGCGCATATATCTATTATTGTCTTGCCATCTTGGCGTCCTCGGTAACGCTTGTACCTGGTAATTGCTGTATGTTGCATGGACGAGATTCAACGTGATGCCACTCAGAAGGCACGTCGAAGAAAAAAACCTCGGAAACAAAAACCTTATGTATGTACTTGAAGTATACATAGTGTTAGCGAAAGGGGTACGTGGAGTAATTTGTTGATTTTAGCGAAAAAGAGAGTAGTGGGTAATGCATAATTAGTGATAGGGGGAGAACAGTATATCCATGGCACAAAAGTCTAAAAATTACCCCTCTTCTGTAACCTACCTACTTCTTCTCGGCTTAGCTCTATCTTACGTCCATCTGCAGCCTTGCTGTCCGTCCCTGCTTTGTTACGTCTGCTGCACGCTCGCCTGTCCTATGTTTCGTCGCTTGGTGAGTGTCTCACTCACTTCATAGTTTGGTTAAATGAACATCGCTGTACACAGGCCGAAGACCAGTTCGAATACAGGCAAGTAGTGGTGGCCCCTCCTATGCGTCTATAGTGCCGGTCCTGCGTACTAACTAATATCCGCTCTATACGTAGCGGCAACCCGGCGCTACTCCGCAACTGCACACTGGTTAACTAATCCAGTTAAGATGGCTCATAGACCCACAGGCTACTATCGCGACCCCGGCCGCCACCCCGCCCGCGCGACCGCACTACTCAGACCGGCACTACAGAGGGGCCTCCTACTACTGGCTGTAGGCTTTGTACAGAGTACGCGGCATCATACATCAATGTGTATGAAGATGGTGTGTGCTGCACTAATTTTTAATAGCTTTATGTGGGCCCCAGCGGCGGAAAAATGTGGCGCACAACAATGGCGACTATTCCGGGTAGCCATAGAGCGGGTATCTATGTATCCATGGTAAATAGGACCCACAGGTAAACAGCACACAATATACCAGGTATATAACGCGATATGTTCACACTATTTTACTAAAAAAGCAATATGATTCGCTAATGTAACTATGGCTCCCTCCTATTACCGACCCTGCACGCGCGGAATGTAAGTACAGTCGTTGTATAGCAACATTAAATTAAGATGTTCTTATAGTCGGGTCAAGGGGCATAAAATATAATAGCATCGCCCACTGCTTGGCGCTGGAGGGGGGGGAGGGGTGGGGTGGGAGATTAAGCATGAATTCAGCAAAAAAATTGCCGCTGTGTTTTTTTTTCTGTTGTCCATCACATTTAGCATCTTCGTCCTTCTTTTCTCTCTCCCTATTTAGTCGTAACTTAGATCCGGGGTCACTAAGTAGGCTCTTCTCCTGCGGTACGTGCCTTGGATTTTTATCGCGAGAAGATTTCAGCACCTTCTTCCCTCGACGACTCGCGTCGAATTCCGCCTACTGTAGTATCCACGCTACGAAGGCGCTCTCAGCAATTGTTTCCTTTTTTTTATTTCTAGCATATAAAGTCAAAGTCTCACCACCGGTGCGATTCGAACTGGGATACCACAATGCTATTAATAGTAGCATTTTTTAAGTTAACCTCCAGACTACCGGGGCGACCGTGTGCGCTATGAGTATTAATAGTGTGCTCTTACGTACCTGCACTAAAATAAAATCAAGCTGGCGGCACGAATGCCCTAGTAGGTGCAGCAAGCAACCCCCCCCGGAATTAATCGAGGGTCAAGAGAGAGTATGTGGAAGGTTGTCTTTGCATCCTACAGTACCTTTGGGCGGGTAGCAAGCACGGTTCGATTCAGCCCATGAGAGGCTCGTGCAGACTATTGTAATGCTACGAGTACTGGTGCTGTACGAGCCTGGTTTGTGTGTGTATGCTGTTGGCATTTAGTTAACCGGCTTTCTTTCCACCCGTCGATATTCAGCTCAGCCTGGTTCCGCACTGCTACAACAACAATACAGCAGAGGTACTGGTTTTGATCTACGCAGT
Organism: Saccharina japonica; assembly: GCA_008828725.1. Taxonomy (NCBI): domain Eukaryota; class Phaeophyceae; order Laminariales; family Laminariaceae; genus Saccharina; species Saccharina japonica. The sequence goes on from MEHQ01001279.1 coordinate 134,260, forward strand.
ACTATGCGTGTGTTGTCTTCCCATGAAACCCGTTATGTCTCGTACCCAGCTACACCAGTACACCCAGTGCCTGTCCCGATTCCTATCAATACTTGTAAGAGAGATGGTACAATTTATGTGGTCACAGACTCTGTGAGACAGAGAAAACCCAAAACAAAAATAAACGTAAACGAATGTGGGCAAAGCAAGTGAAATGCCGACGTACCGGGTGCGAGAACACAACACGACACAACAAGCCAAACCAGAAAAAATAACGACAAAAACATACCAGGTATGTTATTAGTATACTCGTGTATGTTAATAGTATACCCTACGTACCTATTAATAGGTTGTGTATACATACTGATGCACCCCTTCTTCGGTATATATACTACCTGGTATTCTCAACGTGTAGCAGACACCATAAACGCTACGAATATATGCATACATGCATTCGGAACGATACCCGGAATGCTGTTAACAGACAGCAGTGCTATTTATTAATAGCGTACTGAGTGTTGGAGAGGGCGATCAGTCCGATTCTCTGTTAATAGCATATTTTTGTTTGGCTCGTTGCCCGGGGCACCTGGGGCTGGCTGCACGCGTTGGCAGGCGGCTGGTGTTGAGCTGAACAACTACATACTATTATTGTTATTATTCCATTTGCCTCCAGACAACGTGCAGGGCGTTATTCGTTCAGAATGAAAAAGCTGACACAATTCGTCGAATACCACCAATCCCATCCAACTACTATTATTAATAGTGGCAGTGCGTATTCTATTGAGTACACGGAGGGGAGGAGAATTGGTTGGATGAGATTGGTGGTATTCGACGAATTGGGTCAGCTTTTTCATTCTGAATGAACAGTGCCCTGCACATTGTCGGAAGGCAAATAATATAATTAAACTAAAAAAAGCTACCCAATGACAAGTAAGTGCTGGTATTATTTTCTGTCACGGGAGAGGCCCCAGCAGTAGTCGAAACCCCACGATTGGTGTAAAAATCACCTACCTTCTGTCCCTGAATATGAGCACCGATTGCATACTAATATATGCAATAAAAACGATCCTTATATTTAGGGACAGAGCGGTATATAACACCCCCCTGTGTTTATACGTGGACGATTTCTGGTCGTGATTCCTGTGTGTTCCCCCGTGTACTGCTGCTGTTATTATTGGTATCATTATTGTTACAGTAGGCGACATATGTTAAACATCTCTTATTTGTGGCTGGACTGGAATTCTTATGTTAAGACTGGGTGTGTTCCACACTGTTTTCAGTACAAAGAAGTCGCACTCTTTTTTGTTTCCCCCAAAATCTCGGTCTCAAATTCTTGAGGTATCAGATTCTTAACATCTGCCGCGTAACTACTGTATTATTTGGATCTAATATTATATGTATTGTCCTTGCCATCCCAAAATGTGTAGCATGGGCTCCAAGCTCCAAGCTCTCCCCAAAAAGAAAACCATGGAAAAAAAGAAGAAAAAAAACGATGTGACCACTTACCGCTGGACGCTGAGCGCGATTTCTCCCCCGAAAAAAACGCGAGCGTTACGTTCTTGTCAGGATATTTCTTATTCGTGGGTCTATACTGTACAGGTGCATATTTAGTTCGCAGGCGGGATAATTCTTTCAAGTATATACTACTGCTACGTACACAAAGTTTACCCACTCTCTTCTATAGTACCTGCCTCCGGCTTGAGGTTTCTGCACTACTCCAGTTGCTGTCCTTACTCCTTCCTACTCGTCTCGTACTCTTGTTTTCTATTATAAATCTCAAGATTATTGACATTTACCGGTTGGGCTTTGAGAGGGGGGGGAGCCGAAGCAGCCCCAGCTGCCGGGGCAGGGTGTGTGTTTGTGTTTATGTTTCCGAACTGCAGCGTGCGGAGATTTGCAGTTACCGCACGTGCGCAGGCAGGCAGGCAGGCAAGCAAGGCAGCCCAGGGCGAACATGACAGGAGACGGCACGTTCGCCCCTTGACAGACCAGCGAGTTTGCCTTATTTCGGGAGAACATATTACGGGGGACCATAGTTAATAGGACCAAATATTGTTAATAAAAATAGGTAAATATACTATATATATAGGTTTTTGTGTTTACCGTAGGTCCTATATACTAGTGTTTACTATGGCCCCCGTAACAGTCATCAGGACTAAATACGCTTAATGAAAATACTAGAATATATACCTGGTAAGTTTTTGTGCACGTGATTGGTCCTGTTTGCTATGGCCCCCCGTAAATAGTTGACATGCCCTTGAATGGCACCAAACTATTCATGCTACCAGGGAGGTATTTAGTGTGGAACAGTAGACCCTATATACACTCTTTGACAGCGCGTGGTTTGCCTCTTGCTTGTTATGTCTCCTGACATCGTTGGCCCAGGCAGCATGGCCATATCATTTATTGTCTTGCCATCTTGCCGTCCTCGGTAACGTGTACCTGGTATGCTGGTATGTAGCATGGAAGAGATTCAACGTTGATCACTCAGAAGCACTCCGTAAGAAAAAAAAACCTCGGAAACAAAAACCTTATGTATGTACTTGAAGTATAAAGTTTAGCGAAAGGGGGTAGTGGATAATTTGTTGATTTAGCGAAAAGAGAGTAGTGGGTAATTGCATAATTTAGTGGAAGGGGGAGAACAGTATATCCATGGCACAAAGTCTAAAATTACCCCCCTTTCTGTACCTACCTACTTCTTCTGGCTTGAGCTCTATCTACTCCATCTGCTGCCCTTGCTCCGTCCCTCTTTGGTTACGTCCTGCTGCACGCTCGCTGGTCCTATGTTTCGTCGCTTGGTGAGGTCTCACTCACTCATAGTTTGGTTAAATGAATCGCTGTACATAGGCCCGAAGACCAGTTCGAATACAGGCAGTAGTGGTGGCCCCTCTCTATGCGTCTATAGTGCCGGTCTGCGCTACCTAACTATACCGGCTCTATACGTAGCGGCAACCGGCGCTACTCCGCACACTGCCACACTGGTTAATCTAATCCCGTATGTGCCAAGCGACTCCACAGGCACTATCGCGAGCAACCGGCACTACTCAGCCGGCACTACAGAGGGGCCCCTACTACTGCTGTAGGGCTTGTACAGAGTACGCGGCATTCATACATAATGTGTATGAGAGATGGTGTGTGCTGCACTAATTTTAATAGCTTTTATTGTGGGGCTCCAGCGGGGAAGAATGTGGCGACAACAATTGGCGACTATTCCGGGGTACCATACGGGTATCATGTATCATGGTAAATAGGACCCACGGTACACACACACATATACCAGGTATATACCATATGTTCACCTATTTTTACTAACAATATGATGTCCTATGTACTATGGTCCTCCTCCATATTACCACCCTGACCCGGAATGTAAGTACCGTTTGTATAGCAACATTTAATTAAGATGTTCCTTATAGTTCGGGTCAAAGGGGCATAAAATAGCATCGCCCACTGCTTGGCTGGGGGGGGGGGGGGTGTACTCATGTTGTGCACGGCCGTAGTCATATGACCATAGACCCTCGCATCCCTACAATGCCGGGACGGAGCGCGTTGGGTTTTCACCAACCAGGCAGACATTGCTTGCACAAGCGCGAGACGCCGTGAGGTATTGGGATCGCATGGAGGGTGAGCTGCATCCTGCTAAGAACCGCCTCTGAGGCGGACTTGCATATGGACGACAGCTTCAATGAGTTAATTTAATTTCTGGTGTGGCCACTTCGGAGACAGCAATGGGTTTTACTATGTAACTGCCTCGCGACGCCTTACCATATTAACACTACGTGATACGACCATTCCCTTGTGCGGAGCAAAAGTTCTCCACCCGCACAAATGATCTACTCGACCGCCAGCTTTGGTGACCGCCAAAAAAAAATAACAAAAAAAAACGGCACCCTGGTTGTCTAGCTCACGCAGCGAGTGGCGTGTTTTACAGCGTCGTTGCCAACCGACGCCAACCCAACCTATAAATATATCATATATTTATAGGGGGAGGACTGCTTGGCTGGGGGGTGATGAACCGAACATCAACACGCAAGGGGTCGTACTTACTTACACCTATGCCGGTATAATAGTCGTTAGACGGTTGCTATGGTTGGATAACAGCAAAAAAAATACGATGTGTTTCGTTGCTTTACCAAGGTGCTCGAAAAGAGGTAAGGTGCGGCTTTCTTGTGGTTTTTCGTGCAAAAGTCGAGCCGTTTTTTTTTTTCTTGAAAAAACTCCTTTTACTCTTATCATGTGCGATATTATTTTCCCTCTTTTGCTAAAGTAATTCATTATCCCCTCGAGTACCACCACAGGTACAAACGTACGAGCATGTATATGAGTATCTCGAAGTATATTATTTGAGTATATATCCCACAAAGTATGTAAAAACCCACTTTCTGGTTGTTTTTTTTGTATGTTTTTGCCTTCATGCATACTACAGCCATGTTGTAACACCCACGTGTGTAACATCCAATACCCTCGCTCGCTGTGGTGAATGTATGTTTGTATTATATCATTGTGCAGATACGTGCGGCGGTCGTACGCGGCTCACCAAAACACCTGGGAGGCTTTGATCCTGTGGGTGGCGGCTGTCCTGTTCGCAAAGATCATGGGCGTCGACGAGGACCAGATGAACTGCACGGCGGCCGTCTGGTTGACCTGCCGAGTCATGTAAGTCATGGGACTTTCGTTGCGTTGCATGAGTTCCTCACCCCCCCCCCTTAACCCGTATGCAAGAAAGCCCGGCCCGCCTTACACGCGGTTCTTGGTAGGATGCAGCTCACCCTTAATGCGACTCGCCCCAACACCTCACGGCGCTTCGCGCTTAGTGCAAGCAGTGTCTCCCTGGTCGGTGAAAACCTGACGCGCTCCGTCCAGGCATTGTAGGGATGCGACGGTCTATGGCCATACGACTACGCTGGCTGGCTCCTTGTCGCTAGTGCTGCCTGCTGGTTGCTCATTGTCGCTAGTGCAGCTCTGGTCTGCTTTGCTGCTGTGCTTGCTGCTGCTGCTGGTGTCTGCTGGTCGTGGTGCTGGTGCTGCTGAGTCTGTGGGCTTGCCGCTTTTTCTTGATGAGGCTGTTGCTCGCTTCTTTTTGCTTTCGCCAGCACATAGCTCTTGGCTTTCGAAAAACTACCGAGCGTTTTGAGACAAGCAACATACTGAATACTGTAGGCTAATAGAACACGAGGTGTGTCGTAGTCTAATACCGTATGATAGCCCCGGTTAAGTGTCGTGTGTTTATTGACGTCAATGTGTAATGGCCGTTTACTCGTTCACGTGTATGATACGATGTGTGTAAACTTAGATTGGCGTGGAGGTGACTTTTATCTTGCGGGGGACCCCCTCACCCCCCCCCCCCCCGCTTGGTGCTAGCAATGTCTACCCCCCCCCCCCTCCCACTATACCAGTACTCTGCATGCAGACCGTGTTAAAGTGAATGCCTCACCACGACCACTCCCAGTTTAGCCCCTCAATACCCCCCCTCCCCCCCGCGCTACACGGGTATTCTGCATGCACCCTGTTTGAAAGTTACCTCCGTCTCGAAAGGGATGCGTGGTCCATGGTCAAATGACTAAGGCAAGCAACAAATGAGTACGCCTCCCAAATGACTAAGGCAAGCAAAAAATTAGTACCCCCCCCCCCTCCCCCCAACGCGCTCCGTCCCGGCATTGTAGGGATGCGAGGGTCTATGGTCATATGACTACGGCCGTGCACAACATGAGTACACCCCCACGACTGTTGCCCTCGCCACCCCCCTCCCCCCCCGCCATACCGGAACTCTGCATGCAGCCTGTATTAAGGTTAGTGTATCACCCAACTATCACCCTCCCAATGTAGTCCCTTACCACCACCCCCCGCCGCCGCCGCCGCCATACGGATACCCTACATGCAACCTCTGTTGAAGTTAGCCCCTCACCCCCCCCCCGCTTATCCACCCTGATTGTGCCGGCGGGCGACCGACCTCCAGTTACTTCTTGGCTTACACGTTCATCACCACGCACAAAATATCCTTCTTCCGCACCGCCGTCTTCTCGGTGAGTTTTGAATAGCCTGTGCGCTTTGATTGGACAAGAGTCGGGTGGGATTAAGCATTGATTAGACAGGAATCAGGTTACGATTGGCGTTATTTGGACGACAAGAGTCGGGTAGGATGAACGTTGATTGGATAAGAGTCTGGCCTTCTCCCGCACAGCCGTCTTCGTGGTGAGTTATTTGACTAAATAATCCGTGCACTTTGATTGGACAAGAGTCGGATATGATGAACGTTGATTGTACAAGACTCGGATGGGATTAGCGGCGATTGGACAAGAGTCGGGTAGGATGGGTGTTGGTTGAACAAGAGTCGGACCGGACCTTCTTCTGCACCGCTGTCTTCTCTGTTGTTAGAATGTATGTGGTTGGTGCGCTTTGTTTGATTGGGCAAGAGTCGGGTAGGATTTTTGTTGATTGGGCAAGACGCAGGCTTTCTCCCACGCCACCGTATTCGCGGTAGTCGTTATACTAATAGTCCATGGGCTTTGATTGGACAAGAGTCGGGTATGATGAACGTTGATTGGACAAGACTCAGGGTACGATTGGCGTTTTTGGGACCAGAGTCGGGCAGGATAAGCGTTGTTTGCACAAGAGTCGGGTAGGATGAACTGTGATTGGACAAGAGTCAGACCTCCTTCCGCACCGCCGTCTTCGCGGTGAGTTATATGACTAAATAATCCATGCGCTTTGATTGGACAAGAGTCCGGTATGACGAGCGTTGATTGGACAATAATCGCATGGGACTGGCGTTGATTGGACAAGAGTCAGGTAGAATAAGCGTTGATTGGACCAAAGTGGGACCTTTCGCACCGCGGTCTTCTCCGGTGAGTTGTTAATATTGATATGGTTCATGCGCTTTGTTTGGTTGGGACAAGGATCGGGTAGGATTACCGTGGATTGGACAAGATTCCGGTCTTCTTCCGTCCCGCCGTCTTCGCGTTGGCTTATTAGACTACCAGTTCATGGGCTTTGATTGGACAGAAGTCGGATGATAAGCGTCGATTGGACAAGAGTCAGGGTGCGGTTGGCGTTGATTGGACAATAATCAGGCAGGATGAGCGTTGGTTGGACAAGAGTTGGAACTCCTTCCGCTCCGCGGTCTTCTCGGTGAAGTATTAACATGTGTATGGTTCATGCGCTTTGTTTGATTGGGCAAGAGTCGGGCAGGATGCGCGTTGATTGGATGGGTGAAAATAATATATGCATGGACTTAACTGATACGGTTTGTGAACTCAATTAAAAAAAACATCTCAAGACGATATACCAAATATTTGTTTTCCGGTTCGGGAGTACAATCTGGTCAAAACAAGTAAACAATTACCCGGCGTTTCTAATTTTATTATTTCGCACCGGAAGTAGAGTTCATTATTTATTTACCGAAATCGTGCACACGAAAACGAAATGTCAGTCGTCCATTTCCATCCCCTGGTTTTGCGCGGCCGTTCCATGTGAATCCAACTCCCTCTTCCCACCCTCCTGTTCTTTGCCGACGCAATGATAACTGCAGGTGGGTATGGCCAGCTCCTTCCACCTCTTGTGGACCGCCGCTCAGATGGCCTGAAAAAGGCGGACTGGCACTGACTGGCACGACGCTAAGGGAAGGTCTCGCCCGCGTCAATGCTGGGTGGTTCTGTCACGCCCGGCTACGTACGTACAGCTCGTCCGTCGCTTCTAGGTCGCCGCCACTTCCTGTGCAGGCTGGACTCGCCGTGATTCGGGAGAACAGCTGATGTTGGTGCGGCTGCAGCTGTTGCTGTTGCTGAGATATAGCTGCTGCTGCTGCTGCTTTGCCGTTGTTGGGGGCTCAGGTATAGCTGGTGCTGCTGCTGGGGCTCCTTTGTCTGCTAGTGCTGCTGCTGGTGCTCATTTGTCTGCTAGTGCAGCTGCTGGTGCTGCTTTGTCTGCTAGTGCTGCTGCTGCTGCTGTGTCTGCTGGTCGTGGTGCTGGTGCTGCTGAGTCTGGTGCTTGCCGCTTTTCTTGATGAGGCTGTTGCTCTGCTTCTTTTGCTTTTCGGCCAGCACAAGCTCTGCTTTCGAAAAACCTCCGAGCGTTTTGAGACAAGCAACATACTGATACTGTAGGCTAAAGAACAGAGGTGTGTCGTAGTCTATACCGTATGATAGCCCGGTTAAGTGTGTGTGTTTTTATTGATCGTCAATGTGTATGGCCGTTTACTCGTTCACGTGTATGATACGATGTGGTGTAACTTGATTGGCGTGGAGGGTGACTTTTTTATCTTGCGGGGGCCCCCTCCCCCCCCCCCCCCGCTTGGTGCTAGCAATGTCTCCTGGTCGGTGAAAAACCCGACATGCCTCCGTCCCGGCATTGTAGGGATGTCGAGGGTCTATGGTGCATACGACTACGAGCCATAGCGAAAATGGAAGTAGCACTATCCCCCCCCCCGCCAACCCGCCCCCCCACTACCCCCCCCCCCCCCCGGTAAGTATAGTGTAGAGTCTCGGTACTCCGCAGTGATCCTTTCCCCCCTGCGGATGATGTAGCGACCGCATCGCGCTTCGCTTCGTAGTGTGTCTTGTGTGTATGTGACGCCTTTCGTCTTGTACACGTTATAGGTATCTTCTACCCAGAACAGCCTTGTTGGGTTCGTACGTACAGTAGACCTTAAGGGAGAAACTTGGGATGACTGGCGGTGCAAATGTCACGCGCACGCCATTCTTGACCCTCGTGGAGCGGTAGATACATCGGCGGCGGGTATAGAGAGCTCTATCTACAATGGTTGAACTTATAGATGGTTGATGGGTGATGGATGATTGGTTGGGTTGAACCGTTTTCCGAGTTGGATTTGCACCGAATAAATTGTGTAGCAGTACTCGTAGTATATACTTGAAAGTAATTATCCCGCCTTCGAACAATATACGCATCTGTACAGTATAGGCCCACAAATAAGAAATATCCTGATATGGACGTAGCGCTCATGTGTTTGGGGGATGCTGAGAAATTTGGATTAAGAAATCGCGCTCAGCGTCCAGCGGTAAGTGGATACACTCGTAAACGTACTGGAATAAACTTATGCTTGAGGTTTGCTCAAAAGATGGTGTTACCACAGTACTCTTGACATGAAAATTCAACGTTTTTGGTTCAGATTAGGTGTTTCGTGCTTTGGTGAGACCCATACTCTACTACTAGCTGTATGCTTCTTCCTTCCTGCCTGTCTTATAATTTGAAAATATTAGGGTGATTGAGATATATATGCTGCGATTGGGGTTTGTAGAGATATCGAATGGACGTGCCAGTATCCCTCCCTAGGCGAGTGTGGTCTCCCTCTGCCCCATTGCTGTAACTCTGTAGCACTGTGAGCCAGCGGGATTTCACGACGAACGACTAATCGTCAGGTAGGTGCCGAAGCCAACCAACTAATTAGCCAACCAACTAATTGACTTTAGTCGGGAACTCGGCAGCCCTCCCCGGCCGAGGGGACGCGCCCCCCCCCCCCCAAAAGGCATCCCGCATTGAAAAAAGCTTCCTATGCAAGTGTGGAAACCGGATAACAAGTCGGACAGTCGTCACCTCCGGGAAACGACTTACTACGGCAAGGTTCACAAGAACCATACTTGCAACATCGTCCGGCAATTATTTTTAACTTGATTTTAGTAGAGATCGCATTATTTCAGAGTCTATCGACTATTTTCCCAATTTCTATTTCTCCGATCCGGAAAACTCCAGATATTTCGTGCATTCTTCCACTTTTCCCTCTTTGATAACAAAAATTGTGGAAATATAACATGCTCCGAATAAAACTTTCCGTATTCAATTTTTCAAAAAAATAGGACTGACGTCATCATCCACGGCCACTTTTCCAAGTTTTTATTTTTTCAGAAAAGTGACGTCATGATTCCGGATGACGACAAATAAATTATAATGTCGACCAAGTATTTTCCTCCAATCAAAATTTACGATAAAAAAATTGACCAATCAGAAAACTGCGGGCACGAAATCCCTTTCTCTACTGTAGCATTATACATTAGTGGACCGTTTCCATAGTGCACTATGGTCCTTTGTCTCGAGAAATCCGAAACTGGTTTGTAATTTGTGTCAAATCGCCATAAAACGGTATATAATATACCGGTAGTTTTTACGCCAGTTAAGGGTAGAAAAACAGCTCAAGACCCTGCAAGGCCCAACAAACCAATAATAAGGGAGATACCGTTTTCTGTCACGGTATTATACCGTTTTCTGTCCAACGTTCCAGTCCCTCAATCTGACCTACTGTCAAAATCGCTGCAAAACGTTGCAAGGCCCGACAAACCAATAAAGGAGATACCGTTTTCTGTCACGGTATACCGTTTTATGTCAAACGGCCCAGTCCCTCAATCTGCCCTACTTACTGTCAAAATCGTCGTAAAACGTTTATACCCGTGTTTTTTACGCCATTCTTGATGGCGGACGATCAAACAGCACATCAGCCGTCGACATGAGAGTATTAGTGTGATCACTGGAAAAAATTATCCCACACTATCCAACTCCGATTGCACGGTGACTTGTTCAGTCGTCATGTGCTTGTCGTTTAGAGGGGTTGTGTTTTGTTGCTGCGGTCGGTGAAAGAACTGAAGGCGACAAATTGCAAGAAAAAAGCAGGAGGTAGTGCATATCATAGGGTAAGAAGTGGAACAAAGCAAAGCGATGGGTGGCTGTATTGATGTCATCAACGCAAAGTCATTTATTTCAGGAAAGAAACGAAAGGGAAAAAATGGGAGGACACACTCGTACTATACGATAGTTGACGGTAGAAAATTAAACAGCACATCAGCCCTCGACATCAAAAGTAAAGTAATGTATTTTGGCCACTGAATACAAATATCCCACGCACTACGAATCTCCACAAACAAGTAGTCTGTCCCCAAGAACGCGGGTGCAGCTCTCACGGGGTCAACTGACTGTACATTTTAGCTCCCCCGTACCAGTTAAAGACGGCACCAGAAAGAAGATACCGTAGATATACACGTACGTACGTATACACTGACAACGAAAGGAACACGAAATGAAGCAAGCGCAAAGACACAATGCCACTACTCGTACGAGTATGGACGTAAATATAAGACAATGCCACCATGTACGTAAATATAAGGATCGTTTAAACATCAATATGAAGACCAAACGGTCCTTGCTTTCCGCGCAGAGTGGTACGTACATACCGGATCTGACCACGGGTGGGTAAATTGTTGGTTCAGAGAGATACGATGAAGAAGAGCGACTGCGGTAGAGGATATTGATTAATGTCAGACTGGAACATGTATATACGATACTACATTGATTCATAGAGGCCACGGTAAATTACAAAAATGTACGAAGGTACCTGTGACCTGTGACTTCATGGCCGTACCAGCTCTCTATCTGCAATCTACAGGCTTTTTTTTCGGTGCGCTTGCTTGTCAAAAGGTCAAAACTCAGCCCGTCTGTAAAAGTACGCATCGAGGGACTAAAATATACCCTAATCCTAACCCCTATTTTTCTAACAATAATACTTGTCCCTATTTACTGGTCCCCCTTCATAGTATTCGCTGTTGTACGGTGTACACCGTACAGAGTGGCGCGATATATCGCCAAAAGCATACAAAATAAAAAATAAAGTTTTTGTTGTCGTTGCGAAAGTATACTCGTATACTCACTGTAAGTTGTCCTTGTTCTCATGCAAGCAGAAATACTTGAGTGGGGAGGTTAGTCTCAAGATCTCAACCAGGCGACGAGCCAGCGAATTGCGAGCGCGCGAGCGAGCGAGCGAGTACGAGTATATACGACACGGGTACTCGCAATTTTCTTACGTGGACGAACGGCGGTCTATGTACGGACGTACGTTCATACCCGTGGTAGCAATTTACCAACAATTTTTACGATTTTGTCCCCTGAATTGTCGAACCGTCACTTGTTGCACCGCATTTTATTTTGCAGGATGCCGAGTACTCACGCTCTATACAACACTTCACGCCACGCTGGACGAGAAGGGCCGTGCATATGCGCGTCTGGCTGTAGGCCCGCCGTGCCCTCGGGAAGGTTAGTGCTAACATGGTTGCACCACGGGTGTCGACGTATCTGGTTGGGTCGGGTTGATCGCGCGCCATGCATAGCACTGGGGTGTGATTCTCTTCGCGTGTTTTTTTCGTGCTCCCGACAAACGTCAAAACTATTCGTACTCGAAGTAAAGTGCAATGCAGTGGGGTAACGACATGAACGAGAAAGCCCGAACGATAGAATATTGGTCGTAAATTGCTCCGCGTTTCAAAGCTGAGATGGGGGATGGAGGAGGAGATGGCGTCCCTCGTCCCTATAGCGTACCGTACCTGACTGCTGCAGCAGCAGCTGCTGCTGCTCAGCTGCTTGCAAAGGTGAAAAGCTTTCCCTTGCCGATTTTTCAAAGCACCCCACGATGACGCGGGCGGCCGCACAGCAGACGCAAAAAACACTCACTCGGGGTTTCGCTTGTCGCACAGCCAACCCGGCAGCAGCTATTCTACTTATAGAAGTGGGTGCTCTGTGTCATGATCCTTCGAGCTCCCGGCAGCAGCGTTGACGAGAGTCTATTCGTGTATCATCGCCCGGCCTCGTCCGGTTTGAGATCGTTCTTAAGCGTCGACCTCCACTCCACCCGCATTTCTTCGCACGGCGGTATTGCGGTCTGCTTGTTGTATGAGCTGTATGAGTTGTATGAGCGTGTACGTATAATACGCGTAGAAACCATTCCTGCTCGAAGGGATCGTTGACAACTTACACAGCAGTACTCGTACGTACTCGTAGCCACTTTGGGGACCGTACGTATATAAGGGTTTCGTATAAGGGATACGTAGCGACCAACGCAATGATACTCGTACGTAACTTCTTCGGTGTTGTCAACTGTCTGGTACGTACGTACGAGCACAGCGTGAGCGCCGCCCAGCAGTAGCAGGGGGCAGGGTCATCATGTGTTGCGCCCGTACCGGGCGAGTCCTTGCACTGTAAATCGGACACCACTTTTGTAACATCCGCCAATTAAGCAGTGTCCGTCGTAGCTGGAATCGCCCCTTTTTACTGCATTTTTTCCCATCTGAAGTCCCAACCTTAAGAACTGGTCTCACGTATTTGGGGACGAAGTACTTGGAATTAGAGTTAGCTTTTTTTCAGTTCTGAATGGGTTAGTAAGAAGTGTGAACCACTGGACCACTGGAGCGTGCCACGATAGAGGCATGATGTGGAAACGTTTGGTAAATACCTGGTATCAGGTATAAGAATCGTATTGGTAGTACTTGGAAGGCGGTATCTTAGGTGGGAACCGGGGATGGTTCCCGATGGCTTTTAGCCATCTCACCGGCCTTCTCAGTCGTTCATCACGGATAACGGAATTAAGCTGCTCTTCTTCTATCTCTAAGCAAACAACACACGTGAGTACCAACGAGTACCCGTTCATAGGCTGACCTGGCTAGGGATACCCTGTCCTCTTATACCTAGCATCATTTCACTTGGCGTCGACGGCAGGACTAGCCTAAAAAACGGAGAAAAGTTTTGCCCAGCATCATTTCACATACCTTATTTTGGCTATTTTGGCTATTTTGGCTCCTTAACCCAAATTCGTCGGATTAAAAAATTATCGTGTTCGCAACATTCTCCATTGGTACCTAACTTAGGCCATGGGGGACTTTTTCATCGGGTATACGAGTACGTACGTATAGCATTTTCATTTCCCTCCAAAATCAGTGTGCAGGCTACTGCAGGTATAGAGCTCCTCAAGTCACCACCCTCAGAAACAAAAGCATGGCCTGTATGCAGGTGCACCTCTACCCTGGCATGCGGCAGCTTGTACCAGGTCGTATCAAAATGTGTTGGTAAACATAGGGATATAAATGTATATACCAGGGTAGGTTTTTTGTGTGTACCGTACATCTCACTCGTATTTACTATGGTCCCCCGTATTAATAGACTGCAAGTACATTCGTACATGATGAATTATATATTGTTCGATGGCACAAACATCGTGAACGTTAGCTTGCAGCAGAACGCCTGTACAAATATGTACCCAAGGTATATGAGTAGAGGGAGCGGCACCTGCACGAAGCTGTCTACGAGTAGAGAGAGGGGAGGCGGCGCCTCTACAAATACATCTATGAGTATGGGGGGGGCGGAGACGAGAGAAGAGGACATGTTTGACCGTTTGGTGAAACATATATCATACGACACAGACACACATTATCTGTCCAATGGTCGAGAGTAGTTCCACCTGCCCGAGTACCAACCACCTCGTGCCACCACCACCACTGCCGCCGCCTCTTCGATTCCAGGTCTTGCCATCACACCCCACAGACAGAACCGAAAGTCCCGCATAGAAGGCGTGATTTCGCGGCAAAGCGATCTCCCACCGTGGCCGTGACCTCGGGGCATCGCCGGCGAATACACGACATAACAACTCTTGGAGGGTAAACACACACACCATCAGCACCAGCAAGCCGACGGGCAAACGGCCCATGCCTTTCGCATGGTGCCGGGAACCACCAGCGCCAATAATATAAACATTTTTGAAAGGCAACAGCAGGGCTAGGCTAAGGGCCGGGGGGGGGGAGCGGGTTCGGACGACCTCCCTTCGTGCTTTAGGCAATCGAACGACACGTCCCGGTACATATCACACGTCGACGCCCCCCGTTCTCTCGGTCGAGAAGGAAACGAGGTGTTCGCTCGTGCGTGGGGCGGCTATACCAACGATCGGCTCTGCGCTGCGTACGTACTGTAGTAGCCTCTGAAAAAATCGGCGTCCCTCGGCCATCGGAGTGCGGTGAACTGACTGTCACATTTGTACAAGTAGTACGCGGCTCGGCCGTATACACGCGAATCTCACACCGAAAAAGAAAAGCAGGCGTATAATCTAGCATAGACCAGTCCGGCTGGTTTGGGGGGGGGGGGTGAAATAATGAACATTGGATCGGGGGAGGAGGCTCGCTTCCGAGATGGGTGCCTATCTCTCCGGGCGGGGACGATCGACAAGATTCGAGCGTCGCAGTCTCCCGGCTTCTCGGGGAACATCCCGAACGGGCTGGGCAGGCAGCCGCTGTCCAATTTCAGGTGATTGTGTGGTTTGTGGTGGGAAGGGTGGGATGCTCGCTTCGTTGGTTGGTTTTGCTGCGGTTTAGGCTAATGATATTCCTACTGAGGGAACGCACTGACAAGTGGAAAGTCGTTGCTGTAACAAATGCATGCGGGATGTCCCATTTCAGGTGATAGTGCGCTTTGTGGTGGGGAGGGCGGGATGCTTGGTTTGGTGGGTTGCTGCGGTTTAGGCTGATGGTATTCCTAGAGAAACGCACTAACATGTGGGAAGTCGTCACGGTAGCAAATGCCTGCGGGATATCGACACGTTCTCCTCCATTAAAAGATGATTACGAGTCGTGTTAGCATTGCGGTGGGAAAGGGGGGGGGGGGGAGAGGTTCATTCGATGACTGGGACATTCCAACAGGTGGCTCCTTCTTTTAATGTTTGTGGTGAACAAAATATGTGCACGGGGGCTCGGACATCGTCATGTAAGTGCTTCCAGCTTGTTTGGGTACTGTGCGTAGACCGTCCGGTTTTTGGGCATGGCGTGCGTGGGTTTAATTTACGTGGCTGGAGTAGCCCGACGGGTAGATAGGCCCTTCTAACGCTAACTATTAGTAGCAGGGGGCGGGGGGGAGGGGGTGTTTTCTTGGATGCAGCTGTATAGGCCAATGAGATGCCGGGAGAAACGCACGAATACGTGAAAGAATCGTGGCGTTTAACATGCAGTCGGGATAGTACTGCTGTAGACATGTCCTCCTTCACAAAATATAAGTACGAGTTTGTCGTGTTCGCATTGCACTGCGACTTGCGTTCTCCTACATACCCCCGTTCGTCGTGCACGTATCATACTTAAGTATATGTTTAGCGTCAAGACCCCAAACCCATCATTTCTAGATGATAGCCAGTGTACTATAGTGCCTCCGATCTGTCCTCGGCACTCCGTCTTGGTGCTTGCTACGTGGTATTGTGTACGCGTTCCATCCACTGCTACGTGGTATCTTGGTAGGATCCTGCACAAAGTCTAACAACGGCACCTATGGTTTATACCAAGTACTTGGTAGGATCTTGCACAACATCTCGTAACGGCACATCATGTTCATACCAGGTACCTGGTAGGGACCCAGATGATCTAGATCATGATCTGTCCACAGATTATCATAGCGTGATCTGTCCACAAATTATCTTGATCGTGATCTGTCCATAGATGATTTAAGATCGTGATCTGTCCACAGATGATCTAGATCGTGATCTGTCCATAGTTGATCTAGATTATGATATGTTCACAGATGATCCAGATCGTGATCTGTCCACAGAATATTCAGATCGTGATCTGTCCATAGATTACTCAGATCGTGATCTGTCCACAGATGATCTAGATCTTGATCTGTCCACAGATGGTCTAGATCGTGATCTGTCCACAGATGATCTAGATCGTGATCTGTCCAGAGATCATCTAGCTCGTGATCTTTCCATAGATTATCTAGATCGCGATCTGTCCACAGATGATCTAGATCGTGATATATATGTCCAGCACAGAATGTAAATGCTTGCCTTCCGTCTCTTCGTGACCTCCTTCGGACACCAACCTTCGGGCGCGAAAAGGACGGAGCCGGTCGTCGGATGGGGGCAGTACACAGGGGGGCTCAAGGAGAAGGGAAGGCCCGCAGGGACGTTCAAGGGCAAGGACACCCCGGGGCCGCAGTACCAGCTAGACAGGTAACTAAACCTCGTAGTACGTCTTTGGTGCTTTGCGTGTAGAACGTATATACCCTTTGGGTGTACCCGGGAAAATGTCTGATACGTACGATTGTCGCATTAGTCCAAGTTGTTTTGAGTTGTGTTACTGCAATTCATCCACGGAGATTGGCGGCGGAATTATGCCATCCCGGCTAGGTTGCATACAAACATACATACGTGTGGACTGGTTTTGAGGGTCTAAGAGTATAGGGGACCAGGCTGTAGCTGTTATAAGGTTTACTGGTATACTATCATATAGTAGGTGTTGCCTCGAATGATGACCTCGGAAGGCCGGTAATCACCTGTATACAGGGAGCATAGTAAATATAACAAAACACGGTGTGTGTGATCATAGGGGGGTATGTGGTTTTTGCGCCCATCGTGGGCTATTATTATTATGGCCCCCCGTAATAGTACCTTAACAGTAGTATTCATAGGGTGGAAACTTGGGCCATAGGGGATGTTTTACTAAGGTCGTGGGGTTTATTTATGTCATAACACGGTGTGTGATCATAGGGGGGTATGCGGTTCTTGCGCCCATCGTGGGCTAATATTACGCTGCCCCCCCCCGTAATACTTCGTAGTACATTAACAGTAGTAGGGGGGAAACTCGGGCCATGGGGGATTTTTGCTTAGGTTATGGGAGTTTATTCATTTCATACTCAGGCCGTGTTTTGTTTCCTTCATCGGGTATGATGGCACTTTTATTTGCCTCCAAAAAATCGTGTTTAGACTACTGCAGGTATAGAGGCCCTATACTATAATCAAGTCACCACCCTCCGAAGGCTAAAGCTTATTAACATGGTGCCTCTTTACCGTACATGATGGCATTCATCTTTTGTTCGTTGGCGTTCCCCTCTTCCCAAGTCCCAAATGGGTAAAAAACAAAAAGAAGCGTCGACCAACCCTTCCGCCCCCCTCCCCCTCCCCCCGGCCTCAGGGTTACATGCGGGCAGCAGGTGCAGTCGCGGTTCAGGACCGCACCGACGCCGGTTTTCGGGAGCTCGAAGAGGCCTCCTCTCAACGGGGAGGGGGTGGTGGTGAGACCACCTCACGGTGACAGCAACAACAGCAGCTATACGTAACTACTGCTGTGATGCTATTACGGGTAACCATAGCGGATAGGACCAAATATTGTTAGTAAAAACAGGTAATAATAGGGGGACCAAATATTGTGAGTAAAACTACCGTAGGTAATTACGTACATAGTTTTTTTCGTGTGTATGCCGTAGGTCCCCAGGAGTGCAGCACTAAATTATCATATCATACGTGTGATACGATACTCAGTCAGCGCTGATTGAGTAAAGTAGGCTAGACTCGGCAGGCAGCCTGGTTATCCTGTCTAAACAAGACCAGACGTTTACCCCCCCCCCCCGCCCCCCCCCCCCCCGCGCGCTTGGTGCTAGCAATGCCTGCCTGGTCGGTGAAAACCCGACATGGTCCGTCCTGGCATTGTGTGTAGGAATGCGAGCGTCTATGGTCATACGACCTCTGTACGGCCATGCATGAAAATTAAGTACCCCCCGCTTGGTAAGCAAGCAAACGCCTGCCTGGTCGGTGAAACCCCAACGTGCTTCGTCCAGACATTTTGGGGATGCGAGGGTCTTTGGCCATACGACTACGGACATGCATGATAATGAGTACACCCCCCCCTGCGCTCTGGGTGCAAGCAATGCCTGTCTGGTCGGTGAAAACCCGACGTGCTCCGTCCCGGCATTGTAGGGATGCGAGGGTCTATGGTCATGCGACTACGCCCATGCATGACATGAGTACACCCTCCCCCGCAAAAAAAACTATACCAGGTATATACAATGCGTGGAAACAGCGGAATGAGCGCCCAATTGTTGGAGGCGTCTCTATTAGGAGTAGGAACGGTGCTCCGTCTCGAAAGGGATGCATGGTCAATGGTCAAATGACTAAGGCAAGCAAGAAATGACTACCCCCCTCCCCCCCCTCCATCCCTATGTATGTACGCCTTCCTACTACGCCAGAGTCCGGGCCCGATGACGGCGGCAGCTAACCTTACCAGTTTGCCACCAGGCCCGCGGTATTCGATGGCCGGTGCGCCATGGCGAAAGGAAAGGACCGCGGAGGATAAATCGCCCGGGCCAGGTACGATTGGGAGGGAGTTCGTTTTATGTAGCGCATGCTTGGGAGGGGATTTTGTTCATGTAGCCCCCCCCCAGCACTATGGTCATATGACTACGGCCGTGCACAACATGAGTACACCCCCCCCCCCAGCATGCAAAACATCTTCACACCTCGGACAGATAATCTACAGATAGATCATACAGATCATATAGATAATGCCCACTTAATGACCTAGTGATCTAGATCTTTCAAGGAAGATATATTCCCGATCTTGTATGATCTGTATGGTATGTATGATTTGTATGGTTTGTATGATCTGTATGGTCTGTATGATCTGTATGGTCTGTAGCTCATGTTGCCTGGCGGGAATCGTATAATCTGTATGATCTAGCGCATGTGTCCTGGGTTGGGTCTGTACTATGCAGATCCTGCCCAACCTACTCACAACGGCAGGCGAGGAACTAGATGATCTACAATTGGATATGATAGATCATGATATATCTGTTGATGGTCTGACCAAGCTGTGAGTACTATTAGTAGACCACAGCAGTAGCCTAATTTCACCCAAGGTAGTCGATGGCGGGTGCACCATGGCGGAAGGAAAGGACCGCCGAGGATAATCCCCTCGCGTCAGATATGATAAAAGAGAGGGTTTGTTTATTATGTAGCCCCGGCACGNCCCCCTCCTCCCATCAATTAAGTAGACGCTGTCATCCATATGCGAGAGAGTGAGTCCGCCTTACAACAAGCGGTTTGTTTGTAGAGGATACGACGCACCCTTTGTGTGACTCGCCGAATACCTCACTGCCCTTTTCGCGCTTGATAAGCAAGCAAACGCCTGCCTGGTCGGTGAAACCCCAACGTGCTTCGTCCAGACATTTTGGGGATGCGAGGGTCTTTGGCCATACGACTACGGACATGCATGATAATGAGTACACCCCCCCCTGCGCTCTGGGTGCAAGCAATGCCTGTCTGGTCGGTGAAAACCCGACGTGCTCCGTCCCGGCATTGTAGGGATGCGAGGGTCTATGGTCATGCGACTACGCCCATGCATGACATGAGTACACCCTCCCCCGCAAAAAAAACTATACCAGGTATATACAATGCGTGGAAACAGCGGAATGAGCGCCCAATTGTTGGAGGCGTCTCTATTAGGAGTAGGAACGGTGCTCCGTCTCGAAAGGGATGCATGGTCAATGGTCAAATGACTAAGGCAAGCAAGAAATGACTACCCCCCTCCCCCCCCTCCATCCCTATGTATGTACGCCTTCCTACTACGCCAGAGTCCGGGCCCGATGACGGCGGCAGCTAACCTTACCAGTTTGCCACCAGGCCCGCGGTATTCGATGGCCGGTGCGCCATGGCGAAAGGAAAGGACCGCGGAGGATAAATCGCCCGGGCCAGGTACGATTGGGAGGGAGTTCGTTTTATGTAGCGCATGCTTGGGAGGGGATTTTGTTCATGTAGCCCCCCCCCAGCACTATGGTCATATGACTACGGCCGTGCACAACATGAGTACACCCCCCCCCCCAGCATGCAAAACATCTTCACACCTCGGACAGATAATCTACAGATAGATCATACAGATCATATAGATAATGCCCACTTAATGACCTAGTGATCTAGATCTTTCAAGGAAGATATATTCCCGATCTTGTATGATCTGTATGGTATGTATGATTTGTATGGTTTGTATGATCTGTATGGTCTGTATGATCTGTATGGTCTGTAGCTCATGTTGCCTGGCGGGAATCGTATAATCTGTATGATCTAGCGCATGTGTCCTGGGTTGGGTCTGTACTATGCAGATCCTGCCCAACCTACTCACAACGGCAGGCGAGGAACTAGATGATCTACAATTGGATATGATAGATCATGATATATCTGTTGATGGTCTGACCAAGCTGTGAGTACTATTAGTAGACCACAGCAGTAGCCTAATTTCACCCAAGGTAGTCGATGGCGGGTGCACCATGGCGGAAGGAAAGGACCGCCGAGGATAATCCCCTCGCGTCAGATATGATAAAAGAGAGGGTTTGTTTATTATGTAGCCCCGGCACGAAAAAAAAAATGAGTGTATAGGTGTTGATACGTTACTTCAATAGGCAACAGCAGTAGCCTACTGTCACCCACAGTATTCGATGGTGGGTACGCCATGGCGGAAGGAAAGAACCCCCGAGGAAGAATCGCCCAGACCAAGTTACGGGGGAAGGGAATTTTTTTCATTGCGCTCGCAAATTTGTATGATCTGTATGATCTGCATGATCTGCATGATCTGCATGATATGTATGATCTGCATGATCTGCATGATCTGTATGATCTGTATGATCTAGCTCATGTTTCCGGGTGGAGCTCGTATAATCTGCACGATCTAGTACGTGTTTCCTGGGTTAGATCTGCACTTATAATATGCAGATCCCGCGCAACATATGATAACGGCAGGTGAGAGAAACTATTCATGGATGATCTAGGTCATGATCTATCTATCTGTAGGTGATCTAAATCATGATCTATCTGTAGATTATCTGACCGAGGTGTGACATTTCCTATATACGAGTATCTACTGCTGCTGTGCAACGGCAGTATTAACAGCGTGGTTCGTATCAACGCTCGACGTCAGCGCAACCAACACGGGGTTGGGCATTGGAATGACTCACACGCCGGGCAGATCAACGATCCGCACTAAATGTAAGGATCTATTGGCCCTTCAGGGAAGGTGTGCTCCTGGTCTGAATAAATCTAGTTCAGGTTGCCGGGTGAAAGCGGTACAACCTGCATGATCTACACGGGGCATAATGTGCCCTGGGCTGGACCTGTACATATCATAACGGCAGGTTAAGACCTACCTGATCTATCTGATCTATCTGATCTACCTGATCTACCTGATCTATCTGATCTGTAGATGATCTATCTGATCTATCTGATCTGTCCGAGGTGTGTTATGCTTCGAACAGCAGTTCGTTTCTTGAAGGGGGCACCTGATACCTGATACCACTCTGGTCGGAAATACAAGTGTCTCTCTGATCTTCCTATTAGTCTACACACGGTCCTTACATTTCCGCCCCATTAGGGTATGCTTTCAAGTAAAGCGCCAGTCAGTCGATGCCGCTCTCCTGCGACCATTTTCTCCCACACCACACAGGACAATACTCGGTCTGCGGGTCCCTAGGCGAGCAGAAGGAGTCGACCCGGCAGTCGTACAAGGGCTTCGGCTTTGGGGGCAGCGGGGTCGCGCGAGATATGACCCTTCCGACCAGGTGATAATGTTTTACTTGTGTGGGAGATGAGTGCTGCTACGATAGTTACGGCTAACAATAGTTACGGCTAACAACTTTTACCTTGTGTGCGAGATGAGTGCTGCTACGATAGTTACGGCTAATAATAGTTGCGGGTAACAACTTTTACCTTTTGGCCTGAATATTTGTTGTATTTCTGACTGACGGGTAACACTTTTTTTCGTTTTTTTTTTTCCGTACTGTCCAAAACATTATCGCAGAAAAGTACCGGGTCCCGGACACTACGCGTGGCACGCCACCGACCGAAGCACGCAGCCCGGGGGCAAGTTCGGATCAGCCCCGCAGGTGACCTTCGCATGCCGTTCCCCCCTCCCCCACCCGCCTGCCCGCCCGCGTTAAAACCCTCCCTCGTGTGGAATCGGTGGCTTTAGAGCATAAAGAAAAACCGCGTGTGCGCCGTTTGTCAGGTTGGTTGGAAGAATCCAGCTCGCTGTGTCATCGCTGACCGACCGCGATCATCGTGTGGTGTGGGGCGGCTGCTAGTCCGCCCTCCTCCCTCCCTCCCTCCCTCCCTCCCCTCCCTCCCCACCGCCCGGCCACTGGTCAGTTCTTCACAAAATACGTCGGTACAAGAACAAGCGGTGGCGGCCGTAACGACGTTGGCGCACGCACGCACGCACTGTTGTAAGATGCTCCTCCTCGTGGGAGTTTGAATTCGCCTTATACGCTATATATACGTAGATCAAGCTAAAAATATAGCGGACCTGATCTCGATGCTGCTGTGATCGATACTTGGTCTACGGGAGATTTTGGGGGTTATAGTGTATCACGAGGCATTTTTTTTATCTAAGGCGCTCCTTGGGTGCTTGCTCGGCATGGGTATGGCTTGTCCTTCGGGGATAGTCGCTGATACTACTGTACAGCAATACGGTATGACCCGGGTATATGATACAACGATACTGCCCGTATATGTGTGTGAGTGGAGCCTGTAACATCAAGGTACGGCTTGCTCATGTGAAGCTGTGAGCGTGTAGAGCCTGTGACACAACCAAGGCACGGCTCCTTGCGTGCCCTCTTCTTATTTTGCGACATAGCGGCGGGGGTCGCGTGGCACAGGAAACGCCCGACAGCAGTACATATAGACAAACAGGAACCCTTAAGCTATGGGGGACACCTTAACTCGGCTGAAAGGAGTAGAGCCGTGTAATGACAGGAGCCCGACGGATCATCATCATCGACGAGGGTAGATAATTACTGGGCTCTTCCTGCGACAGAAAGTGGAAGGCACGCACCGTAGTGGGGAGGGGGGGGGAAGGAGTGCCGGCTAAATGTGACCTATTAATAGTGGTCTGAGCTACGAAAGGGAGAGAGCTGAAGGAGTATTGCAAATACAATAGATGGGATGGGGAAAAACAAAGAAAACAAGGCTCTGCACGGGTGATGACCCGACCCATGGGCCGTGTCAATAGCTTTTTTAAACATCATGGGTCGTGTCGGGTCGGGTTGGGTCGGGTCGGGTCGGGTCGGGTCGGGTCGGGTCGGATCGGGAGGTTTTGAAACTCTCACGGGTTGGGTCGGGTCGCCCTTACCCGGCGCGACCCGGCCTGACCTGCGACCTGACTCGCGACCTGACCTACGAGGCTTTACCCCACCCGTGAACATCCCAGCTTTGCTTTAGCACGGCGCCTACGTCTCGGGGACACACTACTTATGATTGGAGCTCAGCAGTGTGGCAGACCACCCCCCCTCCCCCCTCTCTATGGCCATACGACTATGGCCACGCACGCACGACATGAGCAGACTCCCCCACCCCCACCCCTCTTGCGCCTGAAAATTTCATGCACACCGGAACAACGCAGCCCTAACTCGCTCTCTCGCTTGCTTGCTTTCTCCCTCCCTCCCTCCCTCCCTCCCTCCTCGACTCGCAGCGCCCAATAGAGCGTGAAGACCACCAACCTGGCCCTTGCCAGTATGTGATTCCCAGTACCATGGGAACGACGGCGGACTCTCGGTTTCGGACAGTTGTAGCGCCGGGCTTTGGAACGCCTCCGCCAATTGAACGCCCACGCTCTGCGGGTGGGCGGCTAGGGGGGCGCTCCGGAGGGCCGGGACCAGGCCAGTACGATGTGGTGAGTCCGCACGATGCCTGGTATATACGTGGCATGGAGAAATGCCACCTTAAAGGGGTCGTGGCTTATTCTCTGAGCTCCTGACATGAGGAGCTCAATACCGTGGGGGTCCCCCAATAAGGCGGTCTGAGTATGATAAGGCGGTATCCCGATATAAGGCGCGGTCAAAATTGCTTGGCGCCACTAGGAAATGCTACGACTCATAAACTGGAACGACTAAGGCGGCTGGCTTCCCTCCATAAGGCGATCATATTGCTCTGCCACACCACCGCCTTATTGGGGGACCCCAACTGTACTATTAGTAAGTCACTCGAAACATGACTCCGAAGAGGTTCAAGTTTATTCGCGTCAACCCCCACCAACTGTTATATGCATTATTATTGGTCTCAAACCAAACTATAATGACGGGTAGTTGCTCTCACTTGAGGAGCTCAGCCGGTCCCAGTGACAAAATAACGCCTTAGAAGGCAAAAAAGTGTGAAAACCCTCGTGTCGTGGGGTGAGTCTAAATCAGTACGCTATGGTCACGTACGTACATATATTACGACCGACATGGACGGAAATATAAGGACCGGTGGGTTACACACATGAACTTCCAACTGTCCTTACATTTCCGCCCATATTATTACATCTATAATATTATAAACATTTTTACGTCGGACTTTTAGAGGGAAAAATGACAAAAATAATGTATGTTTTCGACCACGCGAGGTAACTAACTTCTGCGACCCTAGGTTAGCCCTTTCGTTGTGAAGTGTGACTATAGCCGCGGTCATCTGGAGCCGGCATCTGGCAGCATCGACGTGGTATTCCCGACGCCCCATCTATGCAGCACTCTCTTGTTATTCCCGCGGGAGTCCCCGCTCCAGAAAAAAACAAATCGTTGTATTCAGGGGCGTTCGACCACCCTCGTTGTATTGCCATGACATTTTCACGATTTTTGACGGAAACCCATTGATTACAACACGGCATCGGTCTCGATGCGCGAAAAAAAAATGTTTTTGCTTTTGTTTTTGTTGTTGTATTATTTGTGTTTTTTTTTCCCAGCAAAAAGTTGGGGGCATCGCGACCGCGAGGAAGCCGCTCTCCACAGAAAAAAACTGCCAGTCCTTCCACATGCGCCCACTGTCTGCAATGGAGAAGGTGAGAGAAAGGGGGGGGGGGGAGCGAGGCTGTACAACAAAAAAAATGCTACATTGTGTGAAAACCCCTGCGTATAAAAATGCACACCCCAAACGTAAAATTCGCACATAGAGCAACGCGCGATCGAAGTACTGTACCAACATGCAAAGATGTGTTTCGATAAAAAACAAAAACGATCTCACAGCTATATCAGGTGTCTTTTTTTCAACTTTTATAAATACCGTGTGAGCTTATTTTTTTGCTTTGCTGGCGGTTGCGATACCCAACGTACGATGCTGGGAATAGTTACTGGGGGCAATATGCCACCTTATAGGGGCGGTGGCTTATTTTTCTGAGCTCCTCTACAGTAGCGTGAGGAGCTCTCATTAATCTCACCCGAAACATGCCTTCCAAGAACGTTTGTTCCCACAACCCGACCAACATGTATAACATATTGCCTTTGAAGGCAAAAGCTAACTGCAAACCCCTACACGTACCTACCATGGGATTACACGGCTGGAGACCAGGGGCACCCCTACTGTAGTTCCTGAAGGCATACAGCAATACCTTACGCACGAGCTATGATACCAGGTACCATGTATCACTCAGGTACCACTCTGGCCTGAATTGTAAGGATCGTCAGGGCATAAATATATAGGGCTCTTCACGGGCTAAGACATGGCCCCTGGGTCGGGTCAGGAACTTTTCGAAATCTCACGGGTCGGGTCGGGTCGGGTCGGGTCGGGTCGGGCTGGATCAGGAGGTTTTCAAACTCTACCGGATCGGGTCGGGTCACCCGCAACCCGACCCAACCGGACCCGACTTGACCCGCGAGGTTTTGACGCGACCCGTGAACAGCCCTGACTGTTCAGCATGAAGACCGAATGACCACTGGTCGATGGTCAATGATCCTTAAATTTCCGTTCAAAGTGGTACCTGGTATACAGTGAGCCTCGCCCATTTAGGGCTACACCCTCGTTTTTGGGGGCGGGGAGATACTTGTAAGTGGTGTGGGATAAATTTGGAACTATGAAACGCAAAAAGATTCAAATGACGGACCCCATTACGTATTTTTGTTGGGAATTCAGGAGGGAATTATTTTTTACGATAACTACGCCGTGGTTTAGAAGATGATACTGTTACTAATTGGAGTCCGAGTTACAATGGTTGCAAGGCAAGGAGTCGTATGTACGGCACTGGCGCAACACAGGATGAGCCTGCCCCTACGGCTGGGCGTTCGCTCTCAAGCTGCTCGTAGACGGTTGATAACCCCAAAATAATACGTTACACACCAGCAATATGCGGTGCAACCTGATCCCAGTGCGGCACAACCTGAACCAATGAGCTTCAACGTAAATTTTCGTAGATAATCTGCTTAAAGCGTAATATCGTAGTATCTTGAATAGAAAAACAAACGTCTGACATACGATACGTGCCACGTTTGACAACTGTCTTCCCCGAGCAGCCTTCGGCCGCCAGCCGCGAAAGGAGGCGGAAAGAACTCGACCCGGAAAGCCTAAGGCGCGCTCTGAAGCTCACCAGGAAAGGGTGCCGCGTGCCGGACATTACATTCGGCGTCGGCCCACAGAGGTGAGAACAAACAGGGCTGACTATATATTAGCTGCCGCTGCAGTAGCTTATGCCTGGTAGTTGACTTGGTAGGCTCCATGATTTCGTATGTAGGGCTGGGAATCGGCTGACTGTTAAGCCGCCGACTACATTATATATTAGTTGGGTAGGTAGGTAGGTAGGTTCCATGGTTATCCGAGTAAAGTCGGGCTGTGAGTTGACTTGCCGACATTTCACGTAGGTTCCATGATTAGTATATAAAGGTGTGAGTTGGCTGACTATAAGCCGCCGACTAGGTATTCGTTGGGCAGGTAGGTTCCATGATTATAACTAGTAGGGATTTGATTAGGCTGGCTATTAGCCGCCTAGTGATTCGTTGGCTAGATAGGGTCCATGATTAGTATAAAGGGCTGTTAGTTGGCTGACAATAAGCCACCGACTAGTCATTAGTTGGCTAGGTAGGTTCCATGGTTAGTATATAGGGCTGTGATTTGGCTGACCATAAGCCGCCGACTAGTGATTAGTTGACTAGGTAGGTTCCACGATTAGTACATAGGGCTGTCAGTTGGCTGACTATACGGCGCCGACTAGTTCATACCAGGTAGTTGGCTAGGTAGGTTCCATGATTAGTATAAAGGGCTGTGAGTTGGCTGGCTAAAAGGTGCCGACTAGGTAATAGTTATTAGTTGGCGAGCATGCTATGTTAGCGTTAGCGAATGCGAGGGTTTTGGCAACGGTGAATGCTTTTGTTGGCGGACCGGTACCTTAGCAAATGTATTGGAACGGCGACTGAGGTTCGTTGGGGTTGGGTAGGGTTGGGTAGGGTAGGGTTGGGTTGGGTGTTGGGTTGGGATGGATTGAGTTCGGTCCGGTTCTGGGGAACCGAAGCGAACCCATCGCAGGGTTCTCGGTTGTCGGATAATAGAACCGATACGAACCGTATACTTCGTATAGGAACACTAAAAACANGCAAACCCCTACACGTACCTACCATGGGATTACACGGCTGGAGACCAGGGGCACCCCTACTGTAGTTCCTGAAGGCATACAGCAATACCTTACGCACGAGCTATGATACCAGGTACCATGTATCACTCAGGTACCACTCTGGCCTGAATTGTAAGGATCGTCAGGGCATAAATATATAGGGCTCTTCACGGGCTAAGACATGGCCCCTGGGTCGGGTCAGGAACTTTTCGAAATCTCACGGGTCGGGTCGGGTCGGGTCGGGTCGGGTCGGGCTGGATCAGGAGGTTTTCAAACTCTACCGGATCGGGTCGGGTCACCCGCAACCCGACCCAACCGGACCCGACTTGACCCGCGAGGTTTTGACCCGACCCGTGAACAGCCCTGATTGTTCAGCATGAAGACCGAATGACCACTGGCCGATGGTCAATGATCCTTAAATTTCCGTTCAAAGTGGTACCTGGTATACAGTGAGCCTCGCCCATTTAGGGCTACACCCTCGTTTTTGGGGGCGGGGAGATAATTGTAAGTGGTGTGGGATAAATTTGGAACTATGAAACGCAAAATGATTCAAATGACGGACCCCATTACGTATTTTTGTTGGGAATTCAGGAGGGAATTATTTTTTACGATAACTACGCCGTGGTTTAGAAGATGATACTGTTACTAATTGGAGTCCGAGTTACAATGGTTGCAAGGCAAGGAGTCGTATGTACGGCACTGGCGCAACACAGGATGAGCCTGCCTCTACGGCTGGGCGTTCGCTCTCAAGCTGCTCGTAGACGGTTGATAACCCCAAAATAATACGTTGCACACCAGCAATATGCGGTGCAACCTGATCCCAGTGCGGCACAACCTGAACCAATGAGCTTCAACGTAAATTTTCGTAGATAATCTGCCTAAAGCGTAATATCGTAGTAATCTTAAATAGAAAAACAAACGTCTGGCATACGATACGTGCCACGTTTGACAACTGTCTTCCCCGAGCAGCCTTCGGCCGCCAGCCGCGAAAGGAGGCGGAAAGAACTCGACCCGGAAAGCCTAAGGCGCGCTCTGAAGCTCACCAGGAAAGGGTGCCGCGTGCCGGACATTACATTCGGCGTCGGCCCACAGAGGTGAGAACAAACAGGGCTGACTATATATTAGCTGCCGCTGCAGTAGCTTACGCCTGGTAGTTGACTTGGTAGGCTCCATGGTTTCGTATGTAGGGCTGGGAATCGGCTGACTGTTAAGCCGCCGACTACATTATATATTAGTTGGGTAGGTAGGTAGGTAGGTTCCATGGTTATCCGAGTAAAGTCGGGCTGTGAGTTGACTTGCCGACATTTTACTTAGGTTCCATGATTAGTATATAGGGGTGTGAGTTGGCTGACTATAAGCCGCCGACTAGGTATTCGTTGGGCAGGTAGGTTCCATGATTATAACTAGTAGGGATTTGATTAGGCTGGCTATTAGCCGCCTAGTGATTCGTTGGCTAGGTAGGGTCCATGAATAGTATAAAGGGCTGTGAGTTGGCTGACAATAAGCCGCCGACTAGTCATTAGTTGGCTAGGTAGGTTCCATGGTTAGTATATAGGGCTGTGATTTGGCTGACCATAAGCCGCCGACTAGTGATTAGTTGACTAGGTAGGTTCCACGATTAGTACATAGGGCTGTCAGTTGGCTGACTATACGGCGCCGACTAGTTCATACCAGGTAGTTGGCTAGGTAGGTTCCATGATTAGTATAAAGGGCTGTGAGTTGGCTGGCTAAAAGGTGCCGACTAGGTAATAGTTATTAGTTGGCGAGCATGCTATGTTAGCGTTAGCGAATGCGAGGGTTTTGGCAACGGTGAATGCTTTTGTTGGCGGACCGGTACCTTAGCAAATGTATTGGAACGGCGACTGAGGTTCGTTGGGGTTGGGTAGGGTTGGGTAGGGTAGGGTTGTGGTTGGGTTGGTTGGGTTGGGTTGGGTTGGGTTGTGGTGGCGGCTGGGTTGGGTCGTTGTTGGGTGGAGGTGCACAGTGGGTGGTGTGGAGTGGGTGGGTGGTGGGGTGGGTGGGTGGGTGGGTGGTGGGTGGGTGGTGGGTGGGTGGGTGGGTGGGTGGGTGTGGGTGGGTGGGTGTGGGAGATAATACATGATCTCAAAGGCTGACCTTGCAAAACCTTCCAGTAGCCCTATTGAGAAACGTCTGAGGCCCTTAGCCCGCAATATATACCGGGTATGCATTTATTTCGTAGCCGTGTACGTATAGCAAACGACAACTCTTTTGCCAGGTAGTTGTGAGCCATATCGATGGAAACAGATCCCCATCTTTAGTTTTATGCTCAACTAGCTTACGCTCGAAAACCTCGCGCGTGGGAAGGCTAGGTTAAAACTTGATAATTCTTCGAAGGTGTTCGAGCGGGAGAGCACAAGAAAACACGCTCGCAGCGCTCGGGCTCTTTCTCCTTCTGTTCTCTTAGTTTCCCTCGCCACGATCCTGTTTGTCTATTCCTTTTCATTTGGCTTATTGGACTACCTCCCGCATACACACGCCGCAAGCACAGCTCTGTGTGCTCGAGTCCTTCCCCAGAGGGTTACATACAACTTGGCCCAGCTTCAAGAAAGATGGTTGAAAATACACTGCGCTTTGAACACAATCCCTAGCCTCATTCCTAACCCCGACCGACTGGGAATTTTCTCGGAATGTTCTCGGAATGAAGACGTAATGGGGAGGTAGTGTGGGCTATTAAAAAAAATGGTCGAAGCTGGGGAAGCTCGTATAATCACGGCCACCGGGGAAATTTCCTCGGAGTGTGGGAAAAACTCGGAAATGAGAACGTAGTGAACAGGTAGTGTGACTGACATAGTCAACCATTTTTTTTGTCGAAGCTGGGCCAGATCGTAACCCTAGACCGCCTGTGAATTTTCTCGGAATTTTCTCGGAATTAAGACGTAATGGGGAGGTAGTGTGGGCTAGTAAACCATTTGGTCGAAGCTGGGCAAGGTCGTATTACCCCGGTCGCCGAGGAAAATTCTCGGAGTATGGGAAAATTCTCGGAAATTAGGATGTAGTGAGGAGGTAGTGTGACTCACATAGCCAACCATTAGTTTTGTTGAAGCTGGGCCAGATCGTAACTCTCGACCGACTGCGATTTTTCTCGGAAATTTCTCGGAATGAACATGTATTGAGGAGGTCCTGTGGACTGCTGTCTGCCACCATTTTTTCGAAGCCGGACCAAGCCGTAAACACTACCAGAGCTCATATATACACCCTGCGGCGTTTGCCTGACTAACACGGTTTTCACCACCCTTCTGGCCATCACGGAATGTTCACGGGATGCGCGACAAACCAAAAAAAACTTTCCAGGCCCGTGGAAAAGTTGGGCACGTGCCCAGGCCCTCAGTCGTACGATCCGGAGAGCCTCCGTCGAGCGGTGTCGGCCAGCAGGTCTTCCCTCACTCGCGGGTGAGCTAATGGTTCATTCAGCCCTCTGGCGATTTTTATTTGTTTTGGACCAGCGACCTGAACCAAACCTCGCATCTCTCCCTCGATGGCGGTAGGCTTAATCTGCGATGGTTGGATTAGTATTTGTCGGACCAGGGGCCTGAACCAAACATATCCTCTCTCTCTCTCGATGGTGGTTGGCCTAATCTGCGATGTTTGGCTTAGTCAACGAGGGTTTACTTAGTCTGTGGTGGTAGCCTTTCGACTGCGATATTTTGCTTAGCCTGCGATGTTCGACTTAGTCTGGGATGCTCGACTTAGGCTGCGATGTTTGGCTTAGTCTGGGACGTTCGACTTAGTCTGCGATATTTGACTTAGTCTGCGATGTTTGACTTAGCCTGCGATGCCTGACTTAGTCTGCGGTGGTTGACTGCTATATTCCCTCGCAATAGCATACGCGGTACTTGCTCAATAATGATGCTTGTGTGGCGCTCGCAGCTGAAAAGTTGTCAACTGCTGCGGCTAACGTGACTTTTCCCTTTACGCCTCTCCGCCGACGATTCTACCACGGTGCATTTTTATTTTGTTACACACACACCAGCGTGAAGTTTGGGACCGGCCCTCAAAGGCACAATACGGTCGAGTCGAACAAGAGTCCCGGGCCGAACGCGGCATACGCCATTCCATCCACCATGGGAGAGCAGGTACGTTGAACACCGTCCTTCTACTATTCCCCCCCTCTTTCGTCCTTGTCATGCACGCCTGCACGTTTTTTCCCTTCATTTTTGTTTGTTTCATCCCATTTATTACCTCGCTCGTATTTTCTCTTTCCCTCCTATTAATAGTCGTAACTCAGATCCGGAGACATACAGCGAGCGGGTTCTCCTTCCCCTTCTCCCCGCTACGGTTCATTGCCTTCCTTGTTTTTTTTTTATCGCGAAAATACTTGAGCCCTTTCTTCCCTTGACGACTCGCGTGGAATGCACGTATGATATGTACGACACAATAACGCCGCGTATGGAAAACCATTTTTCTGGAGGAGGGACGAAGGCTTGATTTCCCGCGCGCATTACGTACGTACGTACGCACCTCGAAGCTTCGGGTGTCGTTATTGTTGTATTTGCCACCGCCCCCTGCGTAGGTGGAAATACGTATGTATGTACGTACGTCGGCAGCTAACACGGGTTCTTAGCCCCTCGAACAAACCTTGCACCATCCATTCGTCTGCCTTTTTTGTGTGTGTGCTCACTCTCGACCAATCAGCGTGGTCAATTTAATACCCCTCAGAAGTGACGTGCGATGTGTTTTTTTTTCACCCCCCCCTCACCTCCCCCTATAAATGTATGATATATTTATAGGTTGGGTTGGCGTCGGTTGGCAACGACGCTGTAAAACACGCCACTCGCTGCGTGAGCTAGACAACCAGGGTGCCGGTTTTTTTTTGTTATTTTTTTTTGGCGGTCACCAAAGCTGGCGGTCGAGTAGATCATTTGTGCGGGGTGGAGAACCTTTGTTCCGCACAAGGGGAATGGTCGTATCACGTAGTGTTAATATGGTAAGGCGTCCGCGAGGCAGTTACATAGTAAAACCCATTGCTGTCTCCGGAAGTGGCCACACCAGAAATTAAATTCACTCATTGCAGCTGTCGTCCATATGCAAGTCCGCCTCAGAGGCGGTTCTTAGCAGGATGCAGCTCACCCTCCATGCGACTCGCCCAATACCTCACGGCGTTTCGCGCTTGGTGCAAGCAATGTCTGCCTGGTTGGTGAAAACCCAACGCGCTCCGTCCCGGCATTGTAGGGATGCGAGGGTCTATGGTCATATGACTACGGCCGTGCACAACATGAGTACNTTAGTTTCCCTCGCCACGATCCTGTTTGTCTATTCCTTTTCATTTGGCTTATTGGACTACCGCCCGCATACACACGCCGCAAGCACAGCTCTGTGTGCTCGAGTCCTTCCCCAGAGGGTTACATACAACTTGGCCCAGCTTCAAGAAAGATGGTTGAAAATACACTGCGCTTTGAACACAATCCCTAGCCTCATTCCTAACCCCGACCGACTGGGAATTTTCTCGGAATGTTCTCGGAATGAAGACGTAATGGGGAGGTAGTGTGGGCTATTAAAAAAAATGGTCGAAGCTGGGGAAGCTCGTATAATCACGGCCACCGGGGAAATTTCCTCGGAGTGTGGGAAAAACTCGGAAATGAGAACGTAGTGAAGAGGTAGTGTGACTGACATAGTCAACCATTTTTTTTGTCGAAGCTGGGCCAGATCGTAACCCTAGACCGCCTGTGAATTTTCTCGGAATTTTCTCGGAATTAAGACGTAATGGGGAGGTAGTGTGGGCTAGTAAACCATTTGGTCGAAGCTGGGCAAGGTCGTATTACCCCGGTCGCCGAGGAAAATTCTCGGAGTATGGGAAAATTCTCGGAAATTAGGATGTAGTGAGGAGGTAGTGTGACTCACATAGCCAACCATTAGTTTTGTTGAAGCTGGGCCAGATCGTAACTCTCGACCGACTGCGATTTTTCTCGGAAATTTCTCGGAATGAACATGTATTGAGGAGGTCCTGTGGACTGCTGTCTGCCACCATTTTTTCGAAGCCGGACCAAGCCGTAAACACTACCAGAGCTCATATATACACCCTGCGGCGTTTGCCTGACTAACACGGTTTTCACCACCCTTCTGGCCATCACGGAATGTTCACGGGATGCGCGACAAACCAAAAAAAACTTTCCAGGCCCGTGGAAAAGTTGGGCACGTGCCCAGGCCCTCAGTCGTACGATCCGGAGAGCCTCCGTCGAGCGGTGTCGGCCAGCAGGTCTTCCCTCACTCGCGGGTGAGCTAATGGTTCATTCAGCCCTCTGGCGATTTTTATTTGTTTTGGACCAGCGACCTGAACCAAACCTCGCATCTCTCCCTCGATGGCGGTAGGCTTAATCTGCGATGGTTGGATTAGTATTTGTCGGACCAGGGGCCTGAACCAAACATATCCTCTCTCTCTCTCGATGGTGGTTGGCCTAATCTGCGATGTTTGGCTTAGTCAACGAGGGTTTACTTAGTCTGTGGTGGTAGCCTTTCGACTGCGATATTTTGCTTAGCCTGCGATGTTCGACTTAGTCTGGGATGCTCGACTTAGGCTGCGATGTTTGGCTTAGTCTGGGACGTTCGACTTAGTCTGCGATATTTGACTTAGTCTGCGATGTTTGACTTAGCCTGCGATGCCTGACTTAGTCTGCGGTGGTTGACTGCTATATTCCCTCGCAATAGCATACGCGGTACTTGCTCAATAATGATGCTTGTGTGGCGCTCGCAGCTGAAAAGTTGTCAACTGCTGCGGCTAACGTGACTTTTCCCTTTACGCCTCTCCGCCGACGATTCTACCACGGTGCATTTTTATTTTGTTACACACACACCAGCGTGAAGTTTGGGACCGGCCCTCAAAGGCACAATACGGTCGAGTCGAACAAGAGTCCCGGGCCGAACGCGGCATACGCCATTCCATCCACCATGGGAGAGCAGGTACGTTGAACACCGTCCTTCTACTATTCCCCCCCTCTTTCGTCCTTGTCATGCACGCCTGCACGTTTTTTCCCTTCATTTTTGTTTGTTTCATCCCATTTATTACCTCGCTCGTATTTTCTCTTTCCCTCCTATTAATAGTCGTAACTCAGATCCGGAGACATACAGTGAGCGGGTTCTCCTTCCCCTTCTCCCCGCTGCGGTTCATTGCCTTCCTTGTTTTTTTTTTATCGCGAAAATACTTGAGCCCTTTCTTCCCTTGACGACTCGCGTGGAATGCACGTATGATATGTACGACACAATAACGCCGCGTATGGAAAACCATTTTTCTGGAGGAGGGACGAAGGCTTGATTTCCCGCGCGCATTACGTACGTACGTACGCACCTCGAAGCTTCGGGTGTCGTTATTGTTGTATTTGCCACCGCCCCCTGCGTAGGTGGAAATACGTATGTATGTACGTACGTCGGCAGCTAACACGGGTTCTTAGCCCCTCGAACAAACCTTGCACCATCCATTCGTCTGCCTTTTTTGTGTGTGTGCTCACTCTCGACCAATCAGCGTGGTCAATTTAATACCCCTCAGAAGTGACGTGCGATGTGTTTTTTTTTCACCCCCCCCTCACCCCTCGTCCTCGCCTTTTTGTTTGCCATGCTGTCCTGTCCGCCACAGTCAAACTCTATGTTTAGGAGCGTGAAAGCGTCAAGCTTCGGGCCTCCCCCTAAGACTTCTTCGAGAGGGGTCTACCAGAGCGAAGGCCCCGGACCGTCGGCCTACAGGGTGCGTGCAAAAGAGAAGCCATGGACACATACATATGTAATTGGACAGATCAAGATCAGATCAGATCATATCAGAGAAGATCAGATTATATCAGATTATATCAGATCATATCAGATCATATCAGAGAAGGCCAGGTCAGACGAGATCAGAGAATATCAGATCATATCAGATCAGATTATATCAAGATCAGATCAGATCATATCAAATAAGACCAGATCATATCAGAACAAATCAGATCAGATCACCATTAATCTCATGATCTTATGTAGATGTTTCGGGGCAGATAAAATAATGATTCGCTTAGTATAATAAATGCACGATAGACGCACAGCAGATCGTGTTTCGGTTGCCGGGCGGAAATCTAGATAACACTGGCTCGATGGCACATGTTGAAATAGGCACACATCCCGTACATACTACAATAGATCCCCAATTCCCAATTCATGGGTGTAGGCTGTTCGTGGCAGATAGACTACCCCCCGACTCTTTCGCCCCCCTCGTACCGCCTCTGCCGCCCCTGCCCCCGCACGCTTGCTCCTAAACCTGGCCTCCAGTCGCCATTGTCGAACCTCCCAAGAAAGGAAAAATAGAAACAAAAATCCCCTCCAACTTCTTAACCCATTCAGAACTGAAAAAAAAATGTCCCACACTAATTTCAAGTAGTTTTCCCCCAAATTCGTGGGACCAGTTCTTAAGGGATTAAGGCCTTATAGAGCCGACCTCAAAAATTGGGGGGAAAATACGTACGTGGAACCAGAGTCAGATACCTGGTATATGTCTTATGCATATCCAGTGTAATACTAAAACGGGTAAAACAAACACCTCGTACCGTCCCCCCCGGCCTCCCCTGCCGCCCCTGGCCGCCCACCTCTCAACGAAAACCTCCAGCCGTCAATGTCCAACCTCCCCACAACGACGCACGGCATTACCTTCGGAGGAGCCACCACCAACAGCCCCGGAGGAGGCGGTGGAGGAGGGGGGGGAGGAAATGCCCGCCCACACGCTTCGCCGCGGGTCCAGAGCTCCAGTGGTGCCGGCTTGGGAGCACAGGCGTCATCCATAGTATAGTCGGGCTGTGACCTCGTTCAGGGGCGGGAGGTGCACCCCTCCTTGCCTGCAGCGCGCGTGTGAGTGGAGGGAAGGGGGGGAGGGGGGACAGGGAGGAGGAGGCCCGGGGGGGGGGGGGAGAACCGGGGAGTAGGAGGGGGGCGGCGGCGGGCGGCGCTGGCGGGGGGGGGGGGGAGGGGAGAGCATGGTTTTCTATGGTACATTTTTTTGATATTTTCTACTGGACAGGGGAGGGGAGGGGGGAATCGTGGGGAACTGGGGGGGGGGGGCAGGAGGGGGAAAGCATGGTTTTCTCGTGCATTTGTTTTTGTCATTTGTACTGGAGGTGGTCGCGGGTGGACGTTTATGCGGACACTGGCAGAAATGATCATCTCGTGCAGTTTCGTGTGTGTGTGTGTTTTTTTTGTCCTGCAGGGGTTGCGTTGCGCACGCACGGCTTACGTCGTTGGTGAGCGAGTTGTGCGCAGATGTAAGCCGCTGCATACATAACGTTTTATAAAACGCGTTGCGCAGAACCTTCTTTGTTGTTTCGTTTGTGCCGCGCAATTCGTTGGGAGTGGGGGGGGGGGGGGGGTTAGTCCGCGGGAGGGCGCCGACATTGTGTGCGCAATACAGCGGAGGACAAGATAATACCCTTGACACGAAGATTGATGATCGCGTGCCCTTTAGCATCATAAATTATGGGAATGTGGGCTAAACATGTGCTAGGTTTTCGCTGTTTTTGCGTGTTGTACAGCAGTCCTGACAGCACTTGTCTGTCGCCAACCGAGTTCCACCACATAAGAGCGAGGGGGGGGGGGCGGTGGGATTCGCTCAGTCGGTTTTGATCCAAAGCGGTCGATGCTTTCGTTCTTACGTCTGTGCAGACAGGTCCTTTCCACGACGTGACACTTTTCAACCATTGTAAAACTGCAAACAAAAACGATCCCACGCAGAAAAATGACCCAACACTGAACCCAAGTAAAAAAACGCCCCCAAACATGTTGGTGCAGCTTCTTAGAGGACGCATGCTACGATAGAGGTGCACCATGTTTTTGCTGAGCTCCTCACTTAAAGAGCGTCATACCTCACCGAAAAAACGATTTTGGAAGAAAATAAAAGTGCTGCTGGATGAGAAATCTCATGTCCGAAGTATTCTTGAAACATTATTCGTCACGAAAATGAAAAAACGACGAATTTGGGTTAAGGAGCCCGATCGTTCAGAAAACGATTCAGCCAAAACGTGCTACCTCTACCGTAGCACGCGTCAGCGGAGTGTTGGCATTCAGTATCGGTTATCATGTAGACCTGTATGCTACCGGTGTGAAGCAACCAGCAAGGACGGACCTAAGTGTTACGAGTACAGTAGACCAGGCGTCTGCGTGTGTGTGGATGATACCACAGCTAGCCTGCCGTTTTAACAGAAAAGAACCAAATGCACAATGCTTGACGTCTTTCACTTAACTTAACCCACGATAAATCAACTTGATGGCGTATATACCTGCGGTCACTCGTCCTGTTTTGTCAATGCAGTAGAGCCGCTAGGTGGAGCTAGTCGTTCCAACCAAGGAAAGTATTCAGCACAGTTCGACCACAGGCAGAATCTCAGGAACAATCAGCTAATGCGACTCGTAACATCACCAATTCTACAACGACGGTCGTATGGTTAGTTATATGGTCGTATCGTACCCAGTTTGTATCAACCATTTTCTCCTACGTATAAGTGGTAAACAACCCTCTTTTTTGGGTCCAGCGTGGGCTTTGAATATACTAACTATGTATTGCCATGCCCCCCCCCGTGATAGGAGGATCTGTGAGCAAGTCGTTGGCGAGCACGGCAGATATCGCAAAGATTGGGGGGGGGGGTGGGAAGCGCGCGGAAGAAGAGGCGGAGTGCTATTTGTTTTTTTTTTTTTTTTTTTTTTTTTTTTATTTCCACCCCATGTTATTATCTTCGCACTTCGTCCTCTCCCTCCCTAGTCGTAACTCAGACCGGGGCTCACAAAGCTAGGCTCTCTCTCCCTCCTCCCCACCACGGTCTCTTGCTCTTGCATTTTTATCGCGCAGAGGGCTCAGCCTTCCCAAACGCTCGTCGATCTTTCATCGAATTTTGCAACTCACGCTCTCGCGCTTTCCGCTACCGTAGTCAAGATATTTTCTTGCGAGAAAAAAGCCCTACAGAGCATGCACTCGGGCGGGGCTCGAACTCGACTTCTTGACGCTAACAGGCTTCGTGGCTACTGCTAGCATGGGGTTACGGCACAATACACGTCCAACTCTGTCGCGAAGTAGTAAGCGCGAATGACTTATACTGTGCACATCGAGTCGAGTTGCCGTGTGTTTCCGGCTTTTCGTCAAGACTTCTCCGCGTGCATGCCGCCGCGAAGCATGTACGCCCAAACATATACAGGGCACCAAGTTTGGGCGAGACAAAAAGCAGAGCCTGGTACGTGGGTAATTATATTATCTAAATCCTAAAGCATAACGACGATTGGGTACGACCACCGACCGGGGCAGGAGGTCTCGTCCAACTCCAATGCATACTATTGAATGATCGGACGGCACGGAAAGTAATACTACCTACAAGTTCTTGTTAAGACAAATTAATACGCGCGTCGTCTTAGCAGGAGAATGAGGGGCCCCAGGATGCTTTTTGCAGCCAGATTCAAGAGCGGCGCCCTTGATGCTCAGGTGTTTGAACACCTCAGACACCGCCAATTACTGGGTAACCAGCAGTACATCGTAAGGCACAAAGGCTGGGCCCAATACGAATAGCCTGCTCCATGCAAGTGTTACCGTGTACTATTAAAGGTGTGGTACTGTTACGTAGTCTATAAATACACCTACTGGTAGTACGAGACAGTGTACAAAACATAACCGACCGACAGTAAGTAACAAGGTACGAGGTATTCACTTATTATGTGCGACACGGCCCAGACGAAGGATGATGTTCTCTTTGTGGTAACAGCTGTACTCTCAAGCCGCTGCAGCTATTTGCGAACCTATTAGATTAACCGGTGGTGCACGTCTACGTGTAGGCTGGATTCGTGCTGCTATGCTGATGCTGCCACTCATGCTGCAGAACTACTGCTTGCTGCTCGCTGCTGCTGCTGCTGCTGCTGCTGCTGCTGCTGCTGCTGCTGCGCTCGCCATACGACGAAGTATTGTTCAAGAAGAAGAAAAAGAAAGCCAATTAAATAAGTCTACTCGTACCGGTTTCATTTTTCTGGTGTACGTAAGAAATTGTCGACGGGATGTTTTTTTTTCTCTTCTTTGGTGTCCCCACCGGAAACCTGGTCGTGTTTAGTGTTTATAATTGCAGGCGATGGGTCGAGACATCGCTTGATACGTCGACGGCTGTCGTTATCCGGCTGGTACTGCTGTTGCTGTTGTTCTTCCGAGTGTTCTCGTTGTTGTGTAAATTGGCAAGCGCACTACCCGTAGCTCTCTCTCTGTATATAGACGTAGAACACTAGTGTACCGGTATGCACACTACGTACGAGAAACAGAGCAATGCGTATACTACACGATGTATGCCCAGCTATATTATTTGACAGGCGCAGCAGCGTTGGTGGCGTGGCCGCGCTCTGTCGCTGCTCGCGTTGTCCGTCTTTGTAAAAACGTAAACGACATATTTGAGAGGGTATGCAAGGGTATGACGACGAAAGGTCCTGCAGCAGTGACGGACGCTTTGTGCTCTAATAACTATACAATAATTACTACCTGCGTCGAGAGAAGGAGGTCAAAGAAAANGGTATTGGGCGAGTCGCATGGACGGTGAGCTGCATCCTGCTAAGAACCGCCTCTGAGGCGGACTTGCATATGGACGACAGCTTCAATGAGTTAATTTAATTTCTGGTGTGGCCACTTCCGGAGACAGCAATGGGTTTTACTATGTAACTGCCTCGCGGACGCCTTACCATATTAACACTACGTGATACGACCATTCCCCTTGTGCGGAACAAAGGTTCTCCACCCCGCCGCCAGCTTTGGTGACCGCCAAAAAAAATAACAAAAAAAAACGGCACCCTGGTTGTCTAGCTCACGCAGCGAGTGGCGTGTTTTACAGCGTCGTTGCCAACCGACGCCAACCCAACTTATAAATATATCATATATTTAGAGGGGGGGGGGTGGAAAGCGAACAAAGTAGCGGAGTGCTATGCATTGGGTTAGCTACTAATAGACGGGTCCAACTGTCCAAATAGGAAGCCATGACTATACGCGACAGCGAGCGAGTTGCCGTTGTGTTTCCGGCTTTTTCAGTCAGACTTCTCCGCGTGCATGCCGCCGCGAAGCATGTACGCCCAAACATATACAGGGCACCAAGTTTGGGCGAGACAAAAAGCAGAGCCTGGTACGTGGTTAATTATATCTTAAATCCTAAAAGCATAACGACGATTGGGTACGACCACCGACCGGGGCAGGAGGTCTCGTCCAACCCAATGCATACATTGAATGATCGGCGGCAACGGAAAGTAATACTACCACAAGTTCTTGTTAAGACAAATTAATACGCGCGTCGTCTTAGCAGGAGAAGAGGGGCCCCAGGATGCTTTTTGCAGCCAGATTCAAGAGCGGCGCCCTTGATGCTGCAGGTATTTGAACACCTCAGACACCGCCAATTACTGGGTAACCCAACAGTACATCGTAAGGCACAAAGGCTGGGCCCAATACGAATAGCCTGCTCCTGCAAGTGTTACCGTGTACTACTCGTAGGTGTGGTACTGTTACTGTAGTACTATAAATACACCTACTGTAGTACGAGGACAAGGTGCTACAATAACCGACCGACAAGTAGGTACGAGGTGTTCACTTATTATGTGCGAAACGGCCCAGACGAGGATGATGTTCTCTTTGTGGTAAACAGCTGTACTCTCAAGCCGCTGCAGCTATTTGCGAACCTATTAGATTAACCGGGGTGCACGTCTACGTGTAGGCTGGATTCGTGCTGCATGCTGATGCTGCCACTCACTGCTGCAGAACTACTGCTTGCTGCTCGCTGCTGCTGCTGCTGCTGCTGCTGCTGCTGCTGCTGCTGCTGCTGCTGCTGCTGCTGCATACGACGAAGTATTGTTCAAGAAGAAGAAAAAGAAAGCCAATTGAAATAAGTCTACTCGTACCGGTTTCATTTTTCTGGTGTACGTAAGAAATTGTCGACGGGATGTTTTTTTTTCTCTTCTTTGGTGTCCCCACCGGAAACCTGGTCGTGTTTAGTGTTTATATTGCAGGCGATGGGTCGAGACATCGCTTGATACGTCGACGGCTGTCGTTATCCGGCTGGTACTGCTCGTTGCTGTTGTTCTTCCGGTGTTCTCGTTGTTGTGTAAATTGGCAAGCGCACTACCCGTAGCTCTCTCTCTGTATATAGACGTAGAAACTAGGTACCGGTATGCACACTACGTACGCAGAAACAGAGCAATGCGTATATACCGATGGATGCCCAGCTATATTTTTGACAGGCGCAGCAGCGTTGGTGGCGTGGCCTGCGCTCTGTCGCTGCTCGCGTGTCCGTCTTTGTAAAAACGACGATATTTGAGAAGGGTATGCAAGGGTATGACGACGAAAGGTCCTGCAGTGACGGACGCTTTGTGCTCTAATAACTATACAATAATTACTACCTGCGTCGAGAGAAGGAGGTCAAAGAAAATATACCAAGTAACTCAAAACGGCCGTCTACCGTACGTACGCCCGTGCCCGCCTCTGCTGGCTGCTGGCCGTCTCCACCTCGTCGTAGTCGCTGGTCGTTCATTACTACCTGCGTCGAGAGAAGGAGGTCAAAGAAAATTTACCAAGCAACTCAAAACGGCCGTACGTACGCCCGTGCCCGTCTCTGCTGGCTGCTGGCCGTCTCCGCCTCGTCGTAGTCGCTGGTCGTTCATTATCGTTCATTATTTTGTCGAAAAAATACATAATTTCTGGCGGTTTCGTCCAACCGGCGCCGGTCGGCCCGACTAGAACAAAAAATATTTTTTTTGCATGGTTTTGTCTTCCCCCCGCTATAAAAAACTCTCTTCGAAGCGACGTGCCTCGACCACCGAAGCACGGCTCCCAAGATGAAGTCGCCTTGCGTGCGACTAGCTTCC
The DNA here is from genome assembly GCA_008828725.1 of Saccharina japonica. Taxonomy (NCBI): domain Eukaryota; class Phaeophyceae; order Laminariales; family Laminariaceae; genus Saccharina; species Saccharina japonica. The sequence goes on from MEHQ01001279.1 coordinate 176,964, forward strand.
TTTGCGGTGCTGCTCACCTCTTCATCTGGCTTTGTCCCGCTGTCTCCAATCTACTACGGAAGGTTTGAGCAGAGCATGTTTTTTTGGGTTGATTTTTTTCAAGTCTTGATTGAAGTCTTGTTCCTTGTTGGGTGCGGATGCAGAGTCGAGGCACGACGGCCATGCATTGATCGAGGGCTTTCCCCAGGGTAAGACCAGGTAGCGACAACAGCAGTCACGTGGTAGCGAGGCAGGGGGTATAGAGTCGCTGGCGAGGTTGCAGCAGAGTGCAGAGGACAATCATGATCAGCAGCAATTAAACATGAAGTTACCAGTATATCTAGCAGGTTGCACGTACGTACCAGGAAATTATGCCACCTTGTGTTTCTACGAGTATGTGAAACGAGTACCGCCCTGTCCGATAATGTAAGGACCGTTTTAATATTCATACTAATATCACAATGATCCCTATATTTTCGGACAAATTGTTCGGTTTGACCCGTCCCTCGCATCATTACGTGCCACCGATGTCCGGAAATTTAAGCACCATATGGATATAAATATAGTAATGTTACGGTCCTTGTGTTTACGGACATAGTGGTGTGATACGAAACTACGAGTACGCGTAGCAAGGAAGTAACTGAACAGCAGCGAGCAGCGAGGTCCTCCGTTCGTGAAACTTGAATACGATCCCGTCTTCTATCACGAGCAGCAGTAACCGTCGGCAAGAGACTGCCTACCCCCGCCGAGGTCGCTATCTCCAACTGATGATACAGCCGACGCGCCCCCCCCCCCGAGCCATATTGTTTTTCTGCAACTCGTGACAGCAGTACAGCAGTAAGCAGCAACAGCAGTACGACTATGTTGTACTCGTACTCGTACATACTTGTACGAAGTCGTACAGCAGCAAACGAGTAACGTCGTATATAGCAGCAACAGCAGTGTGAGGGCACCCGCTGGCCCGCTCGTATCTATCTGCGTGTCGGTCTTCAACGCCACAAGCCCAGGAAACCCCCTACAGCCGTACTCGTATGTATTACGGATTACGTACTCGTATACATTTCATTCGAGTTCCCTGTATATTCGTCCGCTGATTCATCGGATCGTGAGCTATCCGTATACACTACGATTTACGAATCGATCCTCTCATAAGAACCTCACAAGAAACTCAGCCTTACGGCAAGTTCCGGAGGAATAGGAAATGCCGGAGCGGTTATATTGAAATTAGCAGTGTGGACCATGCCCTTCTCAAGTGTAAGTATTACAACAGCAATGGTCCCTATATACCGGTAGTGCCGGTACGACCCAGCCAACAATATACCGGCACTATTACAGCGGTAACCGGCACTATTCCGCACACTGCCACACTGGTTACTAGTAAGCCCACCTGTGCCAAGTGGTTCCACCGGCACTATACCGGGCATCCGGCACTACTCAACCGGCACTATAACGGGACCGCTACTGCATCATAGGAAAAAAATCTAGCCCTGGGCTACGCAGTGTCCCGATTTTTCGTCAGGGCCGGTAGCCGGTCACGGTACTGCTGTACGCGTACTCGTACGTAGCGAGAAAAAATGGATAGGTGAGATTATTTCGGCCGTGTATTAACCTTTCAGTACTGCGCTTGTCCAAAAACATACATCTAACTCTAATTCCAAGTAATTTTTTCGGAACACAGGAGTGCAGTCCTGAAGGGGTGCAGGTGTACCAGGTACGTATTATATGGAGGCATGGTTGCTGCTGTTGCTGTTGCTGCTGCTGCTGTTGTTGCTTGATGCCCGCCGGCCTCAGACTCCGACTGGTGCACCAGTGGATGGAAAGAAACCTGGCAGTGTTTCGCTACGTTGTCGAACGAAGCAAGCCACAAGTCTACCCATCACCACTGCCCCCTCCCCCCCCGCCCGCCCGCGAGGGTCTATGGTCATACGACCACGGCCATGCATGACATGTGGCGAATGAGTACACTCCCCCCCCCTGCGCCACAGGCGGCGAAACAGGTAGGGGATGAGATTTGCAAAACAAATATTATTTAATACACGGACACAACATAATGAGCGCCCCAACTGTTGGATTTGTCTCTACTCAGAGTAGGAACGATGCTCCGTCTCGAAAGGGATGCGTGGTCAATGGTCAAATGACTAAGGCAAGCAACAAATGAGTACCCCCCCCCGCTTCCCCACCCCACCCCACCCGCGGGTCCCGCTGCTTCTGGGTGCTGTTTTGTGTTTCTCTTGTACCAGCGGGGTCGCCACGCCGAGCTCATCGCGAGCGACCGCAGAGCACCCGTCCCGCTCTATCGGCGGCATCGTCACCAAGGGGGCCGGGGCGGTGGGGCCGCTGTCTATGACCACGAAGAGCGGCGGCTCTTTCTTCGACGGCATCGCTGATTTTTTCCAGGACCTCCAGAAGGGGATGCCTTCGCCAGCTGCTAAGGCTGCCGTGGCGGCCAAGGCTGCGAAGGAGAAGGAGGAGGCGGAGTTCGACGGGGTGTGGGTGATGATGAACGGGCTCTCGGGGAAGATGGGTCTCGATGTTGCGGCGGCGTGCCTGCGGAAGGGGTTCAGGATCGCGCCGTACTCCATGTCCGGGAGGGGGACCGGCGAGCTGAGCGTCACCGACCTGGAAGTGAGCACCTAATTTTTAGACTAGGGACACCGTCGGCCACCCGACCCACTATGAAAACCTGGTATTGGGACTCAACTACTTCTACTCAGAGAGCTCGATAACTTTTTGCAGCATACTAGAAAGTTGCAGCGAAACAGCAGTTATTGCCACCTGGTTATTGTCCCGCCTGCCATGTTGTATCCTACTGTGGTTTAGTTTCAAAGGTTTTGTCCACATAAACGTGTGTACAGTTCCAAGTTATATAGGGCATATTCCCACCCGACTCACTACCAAACCCTCAAGGAGGGGGGTCACAGCAGTGTATTCAATTATAGTTACAAGTAGTCTGTGCCCGAGACGTGGGTACGGTTCTAAGTTTAAAGGGCTTAATCCCACCCGACTCACTATGAAACCCTCAAGAAGGGGGGTCGAAATATACCCAACGTCTATTTTCAGTGTGTCACCAAAACGTGGGTACAGTTCTAAGCTCTCAAGGGCTTGTCCCCACCCGACTCAGTATGAAACCCTGAGGAAGGGGGGTCGATGGCGGTGAGCCTCACCTGCTGCCCTTTCCTTGCTACTCTCTTCTCCGCGTCCTTAATCCCACCCGACTCACTATGAAACCCTCAGAGACGGGAGTAAGTATGTATCTAATGAAAAGTCCAATTTCAAGCAGTTTGTCTCCTAAACGTGGTGCAGGCGGGTATTTACAACTTCGAAAATTCTTGAAAAAAACCCACCCGAATCACTTTAAAAACCCTCACGGTGGAGGGTCAAAATGATTTCAAGTTCATTTTGTTTCCCCCGCCCCATTTTTCATCCCAATTATTATCTTCGGCCTTGTTTTTTCCTCCCTCATATCGTAGCAATAGTCTCAACTCAGATCAGGGGTCACATACCAGGCTCTCTTCCCCCCTCTCCGCTACGGTTTGATGTGCCTTGCATTTTTTTTTCGCAAGACCACTTCAACCCCTCCTTCCCTCGTCGACTCGCGTCAAATTGCACCTACCCACGCTAATTTCTGAAGAGCTCAATCGCACCCGACCGACTCCCCATGAACCCCTCAGGGAGAAGAGCTGATGACGGTGAGTCTCACCTTCCCCCCTCCCCCACCCTCTGCCTCCCCCTTTTCCGCGTCCCTAATCCCGTCCGACTCACTATGAAACCCTCAGGGAGGGGAGCCGACGACTGTGACCCTAGTGCCGAGCGACGACGTGGAAGGGTGCGAGAAAGCGGTAGTTGAGATGAGGCGGCGATGCGCGGGGGGGCGAATCGTGGTGGTGGATTACACCAAGCCTGACGCGGTGAACGGTAACGCGGAATTCTACGCGAAGCAGGGGCTGAACTTCGTCATGGGCACCACGGGCGGAGACAGGTGATTTTATTTATCTATTTTTTTTTATTTTTTTGGGGGGGGCGGTTGCGCACGTACGTACCTCGCGTTTTTTAATGTGATTTTGTGATTTTGCGATTTTATGTGATTTGTGATTTTGTGTGATTTTGTGTGATTTTGCGTGGTTTTGTGATTTGTGGTTTTGTGTGGTTTTGTGGTTTTGTGTGATTTTATGATTTTACGTGATTTAAGATTTTGTGATTTTGTGATTTTGTGATTTGTGTTATATGTGTCATTTGTGTGTGACGATTCTATAATACTATAATAGTGTGTTCGCTTAATGATCGTCGGCCCTTCCCCTAACCCTGATGCCTCCAAACACACGAATCCCGGCATAATAGTGTCTGGCCTGCAAAGCTGTACACCAGGCTCGTGTCTACAAATACTTGCTGTCAAAGTATACCAGTGAAGCTCAACTGCAGCAGCAGCAGTGCTTGCATGTACGTATAGTACGTAGTGCTGGTCGGCTAGGCTACGGACGAAAATAAACTAAAAAGCAAGAATTGTATAGACGTACTTGCAGCGTGCAGCTAAGCTACGGCGGGCTCTCTATCGCATGCTGCACGCTGTTTGCGAATCTGACCCCAACCCATCCCGTTCCCGCAAAAAAACTCGGAACAAGAAAGTTGTACGTACAGCGTACAGCTAAAGCTACAGCAGCCTACATATCTCTCCATGGTGTGCGTGTGTATGTGCGAATCTGACCCTAACCTATCCCGTCCCCGCGGCTTCCGGCATGCCATCACCAGGGATGCTCTCATGGCTGTCACGGAGGGGAGCGGGGTGTACGCTGTCATCGCGCCCAACATGGGCAAGCAGATCGTCGCATTGCAGGTCAGAGAAGAGACAAGAGAACCCCCCCCCCCCCCCCCCCCCCCCCCCCCCCCGCCCCCCCCCCCCCC
>MEHQ01001279.1:181862-192050 GCA_008828725.1 Saccharina japonica
CCCCCCCCCCCCCCCCCGGCTGCTGCGCTCTCGCGTCGCGCTCACACGCATTACTCTTTTACCTTTATACCACTGTGGGTGGAAATATTAGGAGCGTTTCTACATTACTATGAAGACAAAGCGGTCCTTCACTTTACGGCCAGATAACCACACCCCCTGATAATAATTTCCTCGAAAACAGGGGAACATACTGCTGTAGTAATCAGAACCAAATATGGGGTTCGGACATACGGAGATGCATGTTTTTTTGGGGTCCATCGTGGGTTCTGATCACTCCCAGGTATGTATTACTATCCCCCTCCCCCGTCATAGTACCGCGTAACAAACACCCGCCTCGGACCCCCGTTACACACAAACATCTATACATTTCCCTATTTTTACTATTCATAGCAATATTTGGTCCTATTTACTTTGGCCCCCCGTAATTGGCCAAGTCTCGACGCTCGAGGAGCTTTCTGCATCGACAAAAGCTGACAAAAAACAAACGAAAATGGTGGTAATGACATGCCTGTACGTGCTGTGGGTGTACAACGAACGGCATTGTAAAATCTGAAGGGGACTCCAACAACATTGGGTAAGTGTCCTCAGATTCTGTAATAGATTGGGAGGGGGCTCTGCCAGTTTCAGAAAATATTTTTCCCCCCTGAATAATGTTACTGTACCTCCGTAGCATATGTCGCTTGCGCGCATCGGCTTGCAAAGCTTTGAGTGTCTGATCCACCGGCGTAGTTGTACGTAATGGTTTTAGTATTCTGATTGATCATGAGGAATCTCTTGTCTGTCTTGTCTGTCTTGTCTGTCTTGCCTGCCTTTCGCCTGCCTTTCGTCTGCCTCCATGGCATGGGAATGCGCGGCCGACCGTACACAGTCGGCGATCGACAACATGGCGCGGGAGTTTCCTGGCTCGTTCAGCGACTACAAGCTGGAGGTGAGAGAGGCTACTTGCTAATATGTCGTATCATGCATACGTATCGTCACCACACGGGGCGAATACGAGCGAAACCTAGTAATCAGAACCAAATACGGTGTCTAAACATAGGGAGATGCCTGTTTTTTTTTCGTCCATACTGAGTTCTGATTTATTTTCTTACTACAATAGCCCACCCCGAAATACGTAGTATTGCAAGGGATGTCTGTCGACTCATACCACAGTAGGTAGGGCTGGGCATTGCCGCAGTATGTACTGGCAGTAGTAATCTACTGATCGGCCTGGCCAGTATATCCGCCAGTAGGTTTTATATTACGTACGTTCAATAAACACGCCATATTATTTTACGGAAGCCCACCAAATGCGTTTCGGAAGGAGAGAGGAGAGAGGAGGAGAGACAGTGTGCTGCTGCAATCCAGTTCACTGATTGATTTAGATGACAGTGCAATCGCTACTGACTGAGTCAGCCAGTGCCCAGCCCTAACGGTAGGGGTTGATTGCCTGCTGTGGCAATATTGTCTGACCGTTTTTTTTGTGTGTTTATCGTGGGGCTTTTGTGTTTTGAGTTTATTTTAGTTTAGTTTAGCATTTTCGCCCATCACACGACTACAACCATTCATGACATGCGGCTAATGAGTACACACCCCCCCCGCCCGTCCTCCCCCATCGCTGTCTCTGGAGGCCACGCCAAAAATTAATTAATTAATTAGAAGCTAGCATCCATATGGAAGAAAGTCCGCCTCACAAGCGGTTCTTAGTAGGATGCAGCTCACCCTTAATACGACTCGCCCGCCACCTCACGGCGCTTCGCGCTTGGTGCTAGCAATGTGGTATTGCGACTACAGCCATGCATGGCATGCGGCTCATGAGTACCCCCCCTCCTCCCCCCCTCCTTCGTCTACCTGTCGAAACCAGATAACGGAATCCCACCAGTCGGCTAAGGCAGACACGAGCGGGACAGCCAAGGCTCTGGCAGCCGACTTCGCGAAGCTCACGGGAGAAGACTACGACGTCGAGTCCATCAACAAGGTATGTGGGTATCATATAAATTATTATACGCATAGCGCGTGCATGTTGTGTTAATTACCCACTTGTGCAAGTGCACTTAGTACGGGATAAAGCAACTCGAAATTGTTTTTTTTGTAGGATAAAAAGCATCTTCAACAACTGCACAGTAGTACTTGGGATTGTACTGTAACTTTTACAGCTTCACTCAGCACGTGTTGGGGATGAAACGGCTTGGAAGTAGACCTCTTGAACGAATACACCCACGTTTTAAGGACAATGCACCTGGAATCATACTGTTGTTGTACTACTCAAGTACATAGGTTAGCAACCCCTTCAACAACTGCACTTACTTAGTTAGCACGTGTTTAGGACACAACAACTTGGAATTAGACTAGGATACACCTCTTTAACAACTGCACCCACTTTTTAAGGACGAAGTACTTGGAATTATACTATACTGCTCACAGTAGGTAGGATGGCAAGTACTTTTACAATTGCACTTAGCATGTGTTGGGGGACGAAACAACTTGGAATTAGACTAGGGTAACACCTCTTTAACAACTGCACCAACGTTTTTAAGGACATACCAGGTATTAGTTGGAGTGATCCTGTACCAGGTAGTGCTTAACTAGGAGAGTTACCCCTTTTACAACTGTACCCACGTTTTGAGAACAAACTACTTGGAATTAGACAAGGATGAAACCTGTGTAAGAAGTACGCCCACGTTTTAAGGACAGCATACTTAGAAATGTACTTAAACAGGATGTAGCCTCTATAACTTCACTCACGTTTTGGGGATAAGCTATTACTTATTACCTTGTACTTATTACTGGGGACCATAGTAAACACTAGTAAGTAGAACCAAATACTAAAAATAGTGAAATACATAGGTTTTTGTGTTTACCGTAGGTCCCCTATTTACTAGCATTTACTATGGTCCCCCGCAATACTTGGAAATAGACTATGAACAGCCTTCAAGAAGTCAAAATGGGGTGTTTGTTCGGTCAGGGCGTTCAAAGACTGCTACGGCATTGTTAGAGTGTACCAGGTACTCGATTTGTGCTGGACTGGAACATGCACGGTGCATTGTCGGAGGGAAAAATACGTAATAATTTAAACAAATGGTTCATGCGTAGGATAAATATCTCGTATACAACTGCAACACCCGGTTTTGTGGACGAAAGTGCTCTTAATTTTTGCAGGGTGCATACGTACAAAATATTTTTTGCAGCAGTGAAAGGAAAGAACAAGCGTTAATCTCCCTGGGGCTTAAAAAGGCAACATAATATAGACACATGCTACGGTAGAGGTAGGTCGCTTGTGTCTGAGGGTGGTCGCTTGATGACCGATCCCATACAACGACGGATATTCCATCACAATAAATGAAATCGCGACGATTTTGTGTTAAGGCCCCGTTTTAACGAAGAAAAAACAAATTCAATTTGGAAAAAAAAAAAAATCAAATCCGCTTTTCATTGGTCAACACGCGCACCAGCACCAAAGATTGATCTTGGGGGGTGCTGGTGCGTGTGTTGACCAATGAAAAGCGAATTTGAATTTTATTTTTTCCAAATTGAGTTTATTTTATACTCGTTAATATGGGCCCTAAGGAGCATACCAATAGACATTCAGAAATATTTTTAACAAAATAAGGCACACGTCTATCGTGGCACGCGTCTATATACGACGAACAAAATAATGGCAATAGCTGTTGGGCGTAGCTTATTTTGTTGTGATTTGTTGTCTGGTCTCCTTTTCTTTCCAGGTGCGCGATGCTGAGGGGCAGATGGCCTTCGGAGTCCCGGAAGACAGCCTGGACGGCCACGCTTTCCACACCTACAGCCTCAAGAGCAACGACGGAACGTGAGGAACCAAAAACCCATGCTATATGCTACCGCTGCGTTGTTTTGTCTTTTCGTAAAGTTTGATAGTTCACGTTAAGGGAGTACTATTAGCATATATAGTATATGGAAACAAGGTAGTAAGCGCCCAACTGCCTGTTGGAGGTGTCTCTATTAGGAGTATATTAGGAAAGGTGCCCCGTCTCGAAAGGGATCGGTGGTCAGTGGTCAAATGACAAAGGCAAGCAAAAAATGAGTACCCCTCCCCCCCCGCCACTACCCGACAACCTGGAAGCAGATAAGATGCTGGTACAGTGGTGGTGGTGATGCTGGTGAAGGTTGGGGCCGGTCCTGGTGCTTGCGGCGGTCCGTTAGTTTGTGTAGTTTTATTTTATAGATCCGTTGCACCCATCCCCATATACTACCCCCCCGCACCTGCCCGCCCACCAAGCCACCCTCACACTATAAGCCACTCACCCACCTACCTACCCCATCCCCACCCACCCAAAACCCCAATGNACCCACGCCACCCCACCCCACCCACCAACCTGACCCCCACCAAGATGTACAATACCCTCCTTAACCTCCATACCTTCCACCCCACCCCCCCCTCTCCCTTTTCTTGCGCTTGGACGCTTGGACGCCGCCTACCTACCTACCTACCTTACCTGCCCAGGGTCGAGTTCCAGTTCCGGCACAACGTTTGCGGGCGACGCATGTACGCCGAGGGGACAGCAGACGCGGTGGACTTTGTGGCCGGCAAAGCTTCGTCGGGGGCGGAGAAGCGAGTCTACAACATGCTCGATGTGCTTCGGGAGGGAGGGATGTAAAACCGAGACGCTGTTGGGTTTTGAGCCCGAAAAGCGACTGAAAATCGGGATTACTCGTAGTATCATCATGTTTCGGGATTAGTATCATCATGTTGCGCCAGTGCCGTTTACACGACTCCTTGCCATCGTAATTCGGGACACGCCCAATTTATATCGCCCCCCCCGATCACGCAGTCGCCGTTGTTGCTGTAATCATCCATTTTTACCGCCAATTTTTCCTCTAGGAACTCCCAAGAGGGCTCGTATAAGGGGTAACAACGGATAACCCCCCCCCCCTTTGGAGCTGCATCTGTTGTACGTCATAAGGACAACAGGCCACTTGGAATTGGAGTGGGGATCATTTTTGCAGCAGGCAAAGGGTTTAAACTAAGTGGTGGAGGGCGTTGAGGTAGGGGTAGGGGGGCGGGGGGTGTCAAGGGTTTCCAGCGATTTCGGTGGAGGCTTTTTTTTAACGATTATTGCCGTTTCCGGGGGGGGGGGGGGGGGAATATTTTCCGGTGATTTTGACGGGAGCCCTTTTTGAACGATTGTTGTCGTTTCGAAGAGGGGGGGGGGGGGAGGGGGGGGGGGGTGGAGGATGTGAAGGGTTTCCGGCGATTACGACGGAGGCCCTTTTTGTTCGACTGTTGCCATTTCCGAGGTGGGGGGGGGGGTGTAACGGCTTTCCGGTTATTTCGACAGAGGCCCTTTTTGAACGATTTGTTGCCGTTTCCGGGCGAGGGGGTGGAGGTAGGCAGGGGAGAGGGATGGACGTGTGTTGAAAGGAAAACGGTGCGCTGTTACTGTTCCACTGGTTGTATTGACGGTGCAGAGGCGGCGAAGGTGACGATTTGGTCTTTTAAAACGACCATTTTTGGGGAGGGGAGGGGGTAAGTTTCCTGCTGGTCATCTAGGCTATCTCCATACAGAAGGCGGGTGATGACGGCCAAGCACGCACGCCCTATTTATTAGTGATGGGTTTGTTTTTCGCGCGTATTTACAGTTTTTTTGTGTTCGTTTGTTGTTATTTCTGTAGATTTGTGGACTTTACAATGCAAAGAAGGGTGCCGCGTTTTTTTTCTCTCTCTTTTTTTTTGTTCCTGAAATTATGGGCATACCGTCCCTATTTTTGGCCCCCCTCCTGTCTTGCGGTTGCGGCTTTTCCTCGCAACAACTTGGATTCATTCATGGCCAGCTTCAACTAATAAGGGCCATTGTGGTCGAATCTTTTTTTGCCCTATTTTTCCTTATTTTCCTGCGTGTTATTCTTGTGAAAGAGGAATGTTTTACGTGTTATGCGTTACTGATATTTTTGCTCCCTCTTAATTTTCCTGATTTTTCCGATGTTTTTCCTACGACGTATCTTCCTTTTTTGTTTCTGTTTTCCTGTTTTCATTGACAAAATAGAGGAAAGTCAAGTATACCGATAACTCTTTGATGATAATATGGCCCACAGTCGGGCTTTTAAGTAAAATAAAAAGGTTGCGGTGGTACCCGTGCCGCGATAAATCTGCTGCGTGTGGTAGTGCCCTGTCGTCTGTCGCATCGTTCCAAGGAAGTATAACCAGCCGTTATTCAAGACTTCCCGGACACACGATGACTTTTCACCGGTTGATAGGGGTGGCCTTACTTATGTTTCGCTACAAGTATAGCAGGAGTAATAATAGCAGTGTGTCCATCATTTGCCCGAACAAGTGCCTGAACGACACCTTACCTACTATCTTCTATCTTTGTACTTGTGGGTGTCCCCCCAAATACCCGAACCTGCCCTCTCCTTTCAAAATTTTGTACGATACCGCGCCTCTACCTCCTCCTATCTATTATGCGTTCATTTCAGCCTTCGGAGCGGCGGCAATTGTTGCCTCGTCACATTTATTTGCCTGACTACTGTCTGTGCACCGCCACGAGGGTGCGAGAGGATTGTTGTCGTTGTTGTACCAACATGCACACGAACAACACAAAACATGAACAATAAAGAAATAGGTCTCCCCGGCCCCCCTGGTGGGCGTTTCCTCCCTTTCGTTCCTCCTTGCTTGATGCGCGCGTGCATGCATCATACAAAAACATCCGAGACGACCTATATATATACAACAAACCGTGTTTCTCGTGGCTGACCTTGGTTGTACACTGCTGTAAGACGTGCACACGTACATAAGTATAATCGGGGTCAATAACCCGGGGCAATAACCGTTACGTACGTATGATACGCAGGATACGAGTGGTGGTTTGGGATTTAGGATTTAGTCCAGACGGAAAACCTGAAGAGTACGTAAACTCTTAGGAATCCAATCCATACGACGGGTCCAAAAGTTGCAACCGGGGAAAATAGAAGGCGCCATCCCGTCCGGAAATGTACACTCGATTCCGGTTGGCGTGGGACGCGACGGTATCTGGTGGGCCGTCGACGGCGGCTAGTATATACCCAGGCAGGGTTAGTCAGTTTGGCGGGCTCAGGTCCAAGCGGGATCCTAGGATACTGGCTGCTTGCTGTTTTTTTTCGCGGCGCCTCTCTGTTGTATGTATCCCCGATTCCCTACCACGAAATGCTTCCACATTTTTTACATGACAGAATTGCGCCGCCTCCTGTAAAGTTTGAGGGCGAAAGCTACGTCGTCGAGTCGAACAACAGATACACTCTGTCCTATCAAGCTACGGAACGTAGACCATGGTTCAAGCAGGAGTATCCATGCTCGCCTTCCTGGCTGCCGCTGCCGGGCCTGCCATGGTGGCCGGCTTCGCGCTGTCCCCGAGCACGATGAGCGCTCGCCGAGGCGGCCTAAGCATGGCTGCGGACAAGCAGAGGGTGCTGGTGATCGGGGGCACTCGGTTCAGCGGGCTGTACCTCACGAAGGAGCTGCACTCCAGGGGCCACGAGGTGCGTGTAGGTGGCAGTGGCTGCTGTGCACCCGCCTCTCGAGTGTGCTTACGCACTGCTGTGCGTGTGCTGTGGCACTTGCCAGGAAGAGGTTCATAGGAATCGCTGGGGGTGATTTGATGGCACCGAGTCGTACGTACGCGCTGTCTTACATAGTGGCAGTGTGTGTATTGGTGCACTCTGCTTGCGCATGCTTCGGTCTGCTGCTGCTGCGTGCTGGGATAAATTGGCCCGGGGGGGGGGGGGTGGCAGCATACTGACCATCAAGACGATAGACTGCCTTGCTTGTGGCTTCGGCAGTGGTATGTTTGGTCATGCCGAGAGGAGGGAGCCCTGCTGGCATTGATTGTCACGGGTGGGTTGCTTCACGCCCAATCTTAATATTTACCTCTTTTGTGACAGAAACATCTGCGGGCGGTGTTTTTTGGCCTCATGATCTCAAGGAATGACAAACATGAACGAACGAACTGCTGTACGATGATAATACCGAATTCAGTGTTGCTGCTGCTGTACGTTGATACCAGGTGTTTATGCTACTGCTGCTGCACGCATGAGGCAAGCGTGTACGTAGCAGCGGAACCGTGCTCGATTTGTATTTTCGATATTTATCACAGCTATTAATACGACATATTAATAGTTACCGTACGGAAATATCACACAACGCTACACGCAGTCGCTCACTATGTACTCTGTACGTATATACTGCAGCTGGTACTCAATCAACAGAAAGCGGGCCTTTTTTTCGGTCCAAAGAAGCATACTCGTATGATACGTTACTCGTAGTTGTCGTGTTGTCGTAGGGTACTCGTACCGGCTGTAAGTCGTTGTTGCTGGTAGTTGTACCCGTAAGGTGGGTATTGTATTGGGTCAAAAACTAGGTAAGGCTGCCGCCCTATATTATACTAGACTTCTCCACGGGTATGATATCTACAACTGCTGTAGAAGTAGTATCTGCATACGAGTGCTCGTATAAAAGGTAAACGTAAATGTGTAAAGTACAGAGGACATCCGCAGTATCTGGTCCCTCTGTACGTATCATAGTGCCGGTACATATACACCAGCCAACATACCGGCACTATTATAGCGGCAACCGGCACTACTCCGTACACTAGCACACCCACTCTGGTTAATCGCCAAGCGATTTCACATCGCCAAGCGATTTCACAGGCAGTATACAGGGTAGCCGGCACTACTTAACCGGCACTACGATATAGAGAGACCACTACTACTACTCTCTTATCTCTGTCCCGGGTTATGTAACATTAACATTACGACGGGTATGGGTATGGATCTGGGGGCGGTAATATCCCCGATGGTAAACTCTACGAGTACCCCTTTCTTCGTATAATACCCGCGGGTATTCTGGTATTGTTGTATGTTTGAAACCCGGTTAGATGGCCGAGTAAACACGGGTATTATGGCATCATACCGGTGGGTGTTTGGCGCTGTACGAAAGCCACCCGACACCTCGGGTGCGCTACCTGCATGTCTTCATCCCATATACACTCAGCTAGCAAAGATGAGTTTCGACGAAATCTTCGATCTCACAGCTGTTGTTTTTATTTTTTCAAACCTACGAGAAGACGGGAAGAAAAGAACGCACATTGACCACATTGTACAACACACAATGCCCTGTTTAAGCGATTTCCAACGCACTATTACCTCGTTTGAGCGTCGTGCCCTGTATACCGGTACAGCAGTAGCTAAATACTGGTACCGGCAGAGCTTCCCCCCCTCTTATTACGCCGCTGCTAATTACGCCGCTGCTGGTACTGCAGCTGCTGCCGTTTCTTATGAGCGGTCAAGTGTGTATCATGCTACAAATAATGCCATACTGATGCTTATGTTATACGGCGTACCGGGTAGATACGAGTCGCGAAGCTGATCAGACCCTGTCCACGCCCCTGCTCCCCTGCTACAAAGCAAAGCGTCAAGCGTTCAAAAAAACATGCAGGTATATCCGTACCAGTCGCGTAGACCCAATGGTAAGGTTTCACACCCCGAGCAGACAGATCATCTACAGATATATATCATCTACAGATAGATCACCTACAGCTCATCTACAGCTCATCTAGATCCTAACCTGCCCTTGTGAGAGGGTATGCACGACCTGCATAGTAGTGCAGATCCAACCCAGGAAACATGTGCTACACAATGCGGATTATATACGGGTCCCACCCGGCCATAGAGCTAAATCATACAAGATGAGGGACAGGTCTACCTTGAAAGATCTAGATCACCAAGTGGGAATGATCTGTAGATGATCTGTAGATGATCTATCTGATCTGTAGATGATCTATATGATATGTCCGAGGTGTGTAAGGTTAAGGCTTGAGTACATTCTCCATGGCTATTTTCCTTGCCACCGCCTCCATACAATATTATTGATGGTATCGAGCGACGAGCACCATGACAAGGTGAGGCGGCCGAGGTCTCGCCGCCTTTCTGGGCGCCCTCGGCCTCTCGCGTCCATGCCTCCTTCAGTCCCCTGCCATTTCCGACCGTGCTGGTGAACATTGGAAGTGTTTGCTGTCAGTTCTAGCGACCTGCTCTCTCTTTCTCCATCTCTGATATATAATCTCCGCGTATTCTCGCCCTATCTCTTTCTTTTTCGCCTCCCCTCAAACCGACTCTAACCCCCTTCCCCCCCCAAAAAAACGTACGAATTGCGACGCTGTACCCTCGGCAAACACACACCCACACACTCTTCTCCCCCCCCGCCCCACC
>MEHQ01001279.1:192087-210508 GCA_008828725.1 Saccharina japonica
CCCGCCCCACCCCCCCGCCGGCCACTTGCAGGTGGTCCTGTACAACCGCGGGAAGACGGCGAACAAGCAGCTGCCCTGCGAGTCCGACGCCGAATACGCCAAGCGCTCGGCGGACGTCAAGACCATTATCGGCGACCGCAAGGACCCTGAGGTATGTGGGTCGTATATATATGACACGCGGATGTGTGTCTCTGATGTGTGTGTGTGTTTGTTCGTGTTCTTCACATTATAACCCTCTTGAGACTTGAGAGGGGGGGGGAAATGTGTGGGAAAAAAAAGAGTGAGGATGACAAGCGATGGCCGCTGCTGCTGTGTGCTTTGTGATTGGGGCATGATATTTGTGATTGGTGTCCGAGTTGCGATGCAAGGGGTCGTTCGGCTCTGGCGCAATGCGATCCTACCCGCACGTGCTTCTGAGCCCTCACGGCTGCCGGTCGTAGATGGTTGATGTCGCTACCACGAAATAATGGTTGGGGGGTGTGGTCGCTATGATATCCTAGCCCTTATATCCCGGAATAGCCCTTAAAAGGGGTCCAAAGGGGGGCCAAGCCGTTATTTCTAGCCGTCGGCAACCCAGCACACACCTACCCCAGTGTCCGTGCTGATTCTACTTCCTAGAGAGGTACAAGCTCTTGAGGCCACAGCCATACGACACAGAGATACCAACGTTTAAATGCAGATGGATGGGCGCGAGAGGCTGCGTTGCGTCACGAGTACGAGTCGGACACAATTTCGAAGGGGGTTGGGGTTGGGACGGGTGTGAGTGTACGTGCGTGTGTCCCCTTTTCCCCACGGTAGTGCACGCACGTGTACTTTCTGGCGTAACGTTTTGTTCTATAAACATATACCACAGGAAAGCTTCAATATGGACAGCAGTATAAATACATAAATACGGTATACCTGGTATCAGACTGGTCGAGAATATAGGGCACATTTGGACCTTTTATAGTTATCTAAACGACCCTTATATTAACGATAAGACTGGCATCTGGTCTGTGTGTGTTTTTGTGACTGTACAATACTGCTGTCGTTGAAATTGATATCGTCCTGGGGCCCCAAACATGTGTGTGATGTTTTGTTTGATTTTTGTGTATTGTAGTTCACAGCAGTAACATTGAAAAGTCTTATTATATACCAGGTACCTGGTAAACCAGTGTTTTTTTTGTGTGGTTAGTAAAAGGTTGTATGGAGGAACGAACGCTTTTTGTACTATCGTCTTTTTTTTGTTGCGCCGACCGCCCGCGTCCACTTGATTGGCCAATCGCGACGCTCCCTTTCATCTTTATTGTTTCACGACCCCCCACCCTCCCCTCCCCTTTCCCTTCCCCTTTCCCTTCCCCCCGTTTATCTGCCCTCCCCCCCACCCCCCCGCTCAACTCGGCCTCCTTTTGGCGTCTCTACAGGTGTGCCAGTCTACCCTGGGAGGGGAGAAGTTCGACGCCGTGTTCGACATGAACGCTCGGGCGATGACCGACACGAAGGCCGTTGCCGACGTGTTCAAGGGGAAGGTTGACCACTACGTCTTCATGAGCTCCGCCGGGGTGTACATGAAGTCGGAACTCATGCCGCACCGTGAGGTCAGAGCGAAAGAAAGTACAAAATATAATACAACACAAAGGCAACACCAAAAAAAAATGAACAAAATAACCAAATAACCAAATAACCTAAAAACATAAGGGAAAAAAAAGGGGGGGGGGGAAATAAGGAAAAATGGGAAAAATTCGCCTCCTCCCCCCCCTCCCCCCCTCTGTATGGCAGTGGATCTATCTGTAAACGACGAAATCAAGCAAATCACACAAATTAACCCACCTACCGAACAAAAACAGCATTCACCAATCGCACCAACCAAACCCATCAATCAATTTAACCAAACCCACTGACATAGCCAACCAATAAAATCAACCGAATAACCAGATGAACCAATCAAAACAGAAGGATGGCGTGGTGGACTCCCAGAGGAGGCACAAGGGCAAGTACGAGAGTGAGGCCCACCAAGCACTCAAATCGACCAAATCAACCCAGTCAATCAAACCACGCATCCAGCCAATGAAAACAACCAGTAATCAACCGAATAATAAAACCAACCAATCAAAATGGACCAACAATCAACCAAGTATTCAACTGGACCAATCAACACAGGAGGAGGATGCGGTGGACCCCCAGGGGCAGGCACAAGGGCAATTACGAGAGCGAGACGGCCCACCAAGCACTCAAATCGACCAAAAACAACCCAGCCAATCAAACCAACCGTATTCACCAGTCACACCCAGCTGACCGATAAAATCAACCGAATGACTGAATGAACCGATCGAAACAGGAGGACGCGGTGGACCCCCAGAGCAGGCACAAGGGCAAGTACGAGAGCGAGGCCTACCTGGCCGAGATCGGCATGCCCTTCACGTCCATCCGACCCACCTACATCTACGGCCCGCTCAACTACAACCCCCTCGAGGAGTACTTCTTCGAGCGCCTCGACCAGGACCGCACCATCATCGTGCCTGGTGAGAAAAACAGAGAGAGACACGCCTCTTGCAAGGTGAAACCCTCCCTCCCCCCCTCCCTCCCTCCCTCCCTCCCTTCCTCCGTGTCTTTGTGTGTGTGTGTTTTTTGTGGCTTAATTTACCCCTGTTCCTACTGAAAGGGGAAATAAAAAGTTGTTTTTTCAATTATTTTGTTTAATCTTGGGAGCGTCTACATAAAAATGCCGCAGTCATCGTTCCTGGTGGCTGGTGATGATTTTTGCCAAAACCATCCCTCTTGGGTGACGTGCTTAGTGAGGTAAATGGCATAATACGCCTCTTGCGTCACGAAACCCTCTCCCCCTCGTTGTTTTCTGCGGCTCAACCCCAATCCTACAACATGGTTTTCTGTTAAAAAACAATGTATTACGACGAGTTTTCTGTCGTGATATATACGACGTTGCAGCATAAACCCCTTGTCACAAGTTTACTATTTATTTCGCTGGCATTTGGTTTTGTTTGTTTTTGACCCCCCCTTCCGTTTGCGCATTGACTGCCTGCTGTATATGTATACAGGGCACGGACAGCACCTGACCGGCCTCGGGCACGTGAAGGACCTTGCACGGGCGATGGCTAACGTGCTCGGAAAGGAGGCGGCCAAGGGACAGGTCTACAACGTTCAGGTATGTATGATACGTGGCACATTTTTGGGCGGCCCAACTGTTTATGACTGACTATTAGTGACTATTACTGATTGTTGCTGACTATTACTGACTGTTACTAACTATTACTGACTATTACTGACTATTACTGGCTATTACTGACTGTTGCTGACTATCACTGGCTATTACTGACTGTTACTGACTATTACCGACTATTACTGACTATTACTGACTGTTACTGACTCGTACTGACTAGTACTGACTATTACTGGCTATTACTGACTGTTGCTGACTATTACTGACTATTACTGACTGTTACTGACTATTACTGACTATTACTGACTAATACTGACTGTTGCTGGCTACCAGGTATTAAAGACCATTACTGACCATTACTGACTATTTCTGACTATTACTGACGATTACCGACTGTTTCTGACTATTACTACAGTAACTTACTGACTGTTGCTGACTACTACTGACTATTACTGACTGTTACTGATTATTACAAACCATTACTGACTACGACTATTACTGACAGGTGCATGTCGTATGATCACCTTCCCCGCACGCGATTGCACGGGCCCTCACTGCGTCCATTGTACCTTGACTACCTCAAACGTATAGAGCTTGGAGGGCGGTATAGTAATAGTGTGGTAGACTCTCTAGAGGTAGAGCGACAGAGCGAAAAAATAGCATGTGAAGTTTAATTTTGGGGGGTTTCCATGCCTTGCGCGGCTGTCGATGGGGCGAAAAGCAAGTCCTTGAAAGTGCCAGCTCGCGCGACTTTGGATGCCCAGGCGTGCGTTGCCATGTACCGGCGCCCCCCCCTGCGTGCCCCGCAGCCGAAAGCTTGTAAATGTGGGGAAAACATGAATATTTTACAAACTTCCATAGCTATATATATATATATAGACCATGCGTTCCATATGTACTCTGTACAAGGTTCCCCTTCGGGATGTGGCTGGCTGGAAATCCCGGGGGTGTCGTGTTCCGTATATTCCATATGTATTTTCCATACGTTGCATTTTTTCCATGTACGATACCCGTACCCGGTATAGATATTGATCGTCCATACCGGTACGGTATATACCTGGTATATACATCCCATGCATTCTATGATATACATTACACACATTTCATTTTTTCATTTTTGTTTGTTTGTTTGATTGTCCATCCCATTTTATTATCTTCGCCCTTCTTTCCTCTCTCCCTCTTTTACATAGTCGTACCTCAGGTCCGGGGTCACTATAAGTAGGCTTTTCTCCTCCCTCCCCACTACGGTACTTGCCTTGCATTCTTATCGCGAGAAAATTTCAGCACTTTCTTCCCTCGTCGACTTGCGTCGGATATTAATATTATCAATGGTACTCCATACGTTCCATATGCTTGTCCAACGTTCCGTATTGCGTGTTGTTGTTGTTGTTGGCGTCCGTCAGGACAACCGCGCGATCTCGTTCGATGGCATGGCGAGGGCTTGCGCCGAGGCGATGGGGAAAGACCCGGCAGGTAAAACATGATATTATACGAGTATGATATTACATAATTTGATATGACATGATTTGATGTGATATGATATAGTTTGATATGATACGACATTATATAAATATGACATTATGTAATATTAGTTTGATATGATACTATTAATATGAATTTGATATGTTATACTTTATGTATATGTTATGCTGTGATGCGATTTGATGTGATATGTTATTTTATGGTATGTTTTATATGGTAGGTTTGATATTATATGATTTGATATAATATCATATCATATGATGTGATATGACATAATTTGATAGCATAGATGTGATAGGATATGGTTTGATATCATATCATGTGATGTGGTATCCATGCGGTATTGCATAATATGATAACATACGATGTTGATATCATATAGTATCGTATAACATTGTATGATATTCTATGGTATGATATAATATGATACGTATATTATAATTTATTGTACATATCATATGATACGACACTATATCATATGGTATTTTGTTGAAAACAATTACTCCCGTGGCAAGAGCGATTCGGGGTTGACCATGAATACAACACAGGGTTTGTTCGGATTAGGTTATTTTCATTTTGCTGGCTAATTGACTTATTTGCTGTGGAAATCCCTTACGATTTACCGACTATCGGGTCTGGCAGTGAGCATAACCTCGGGGTGGTTCCTTTCCTTCCTTCCTTCCTTCCTTCCTTCCTTCCTTCCTTCCTTCCTTCCTTCCTTCCTTCCTTCCTTCCTTCCTTTTCTCCCTCCCTCCTTCCCTTCTTCCTTTCTTCCTTCCTTCTTTCGTTTCTCATGTGTTTGCGTGTGTATTCGTTTGAGTGTGTATAAGTTTGTGTGTTTGTTTGTTTGAGTGTGTGTGTTCGTTAGTGTGTTTGTTTCCCTCCCTCCCTCCTCCTTTTCTGGTAGTTTATTGTGGGTCTTGTCCCGGGGTTTCTGGCGGCATCATTTTCTGAATCGTTTCTGAACCAACAACAACAACAACAACAACAACAACAACAACAACAACAACAACAACAACAACAACAACAACAACAACAACAACAACAACATCAACAACAACACCAACACTAACACCAACACCAACACCACCACCAACAACAACAACAACAACAACAACAACATCAGCAACATCGACAACTACAGGCACGAACAACAACAATACCCCTCTTTCAGCAGACAAACTTTTGGAGACCAGAGTAAGCATTTATCTGAACCAATAAAACATAAATAACAAAAAAATGCCCCCCCCCCCCCTATCACCCCCCCCCCCCCCCCCACTCACTCCACCCCATGCCCCCACAGCCGTGGACATCAAGCACTTCGACCCGGCTGCCTTCGACTTCGGCAAGAAGAAAGCCTTCCCCATGAGGCCGGGACACTTCTTCGCCAGCTGCGAGAAGGCGATGACCGACCTCGACTGGGCTCCGGAGTTCAACACCGTGGATGGCCTCAGGGATTCTTACGAAAACGACTTCGTCCACAAGAAGGTATTTGTCGATTGGTGGAATTTAAAGCTTTTTCATGAAACGCCAAATTAGATTACGGGGTGGGGGGGGGGGGGGGGGGTGTACTCATGTCGTGCTCGGCCGTAGTCGCATGCCGATAGACCCTCGCATCCCTACAATGCCGGGTCGGAGCACGTAGGGTTTTCACCAACTAGACAGGCATTGCTTGCACCAAGCGCGAACCGCCGATTAGGAAGGGGGGGGGGTACTCATGTGTTGCTTGCCTTGGTCATTTGACCATTGACCACGCATCCCTTTTAGCTCTAAATCGGTTGTTCTTGGAGCTTCTCAGAAGCGTTTGGTGCTATGTACAGTACGCGACAGCGGTTGAAAGAATATCCTACCACCACCGTATGGGCGGAAATAGAAATACCGTTTATACGTCAATATGAGTACGAAGGGATCCTTATATTTACGGCCAGAGTGTTATGTCGGTGAAGGCTCGCGGCTTACTGTGATTTACACGTCGAGCGTAGGAGGCCCTTCAGGATCGCACCCCCGCTTTGGGGGACAAAAAAATACCTGGGTTTAGATTTAAACAGTTGTTTATATACAGCGCAGTCCTAACAGGGTTGAAGGCTATCACAAATGATCATCAATTGAAATATTAAGTTAATGTAGAATAATCTCAAGCCTGAAATTCTTAACACATAATGTACTCCTTTGGTAGCACGTGTCAAGGCGGCGGACATGATGAACACCCTATCATAGCCCTATACACCCCTAACCGCAACCCCCATCCCCCCTTTTTTGTGCAGGCGGCGGGAGGCCTGAAGAACGACTTTGAGTGCGACGACCAGGTCATCAACGACCAGACCATCGACAACCTGCTCTCCAGAAATTAATAGGCTTTTTTTATTCGATGACGTCGTGGCGGGAGCGGGGGGGGTTGGTTCTTCCCGTTTCATCGTCGATCGGTACGGTGGAGGTGGTCGTTACTTCGGTCGCCCGATCGGAAGGTCTCGCCGAGCGGTTACGAACGTTGGGGGGTTGTTTCGTCAGTCAGTGGTTTTGATCGTTTCAACAGGCGGTTAAAATATAGCGGTCGTTTCGTCTGTCGTTCGATCGGGTTGGTCGGTCGGTTCCGTTATGGGTAATAAAACGTTTTTTGGTTGTTATAAATGTCATCCGATTGGTCCGTGACGCGGTACTGTTTTACTTTTTACTGGTCGTTACGTCGGTCGTTCGATCGGTCGGTTCCGCCAAACGGTACGAACTTGTTACATCGGTCATCCGATGGGTCCGGCAACCAATATGCGGTATTTTTTTATTGGTCGTTACGTGGGTCGTTCGATCCGTCGTTACGAGGGTCGTTCGATCGGTCGGTCGCTCCCGTCAAGGGGAATTTTACATTGGTGGTTATATCGGTCATCCGATTGGCCCGTGAAGCGGTACTGTCTGTTGTATTGGTCGTTACGTCCGTCGTTCGATCGGTGTCGGTCACGCCAAACGGTACGAACTACTACAGTAGATTGGTTGTTACATCGATAATTCAATTGGTCCGTCAACCAGCAAGCGATATACTTTCGTATTGGTCGTTACCTGGGTCGTTTGGCCGGTCGGTCGGTCTCGTCAAGGGGTAAGAACTATACACGTTGGTGGTTATTTCGGTCATCTGATTGGTCCGTGGTGAAGTTGCTGCACGAGCATCTGCTTGCTGCTGCTGCACGAGCATCTGTAGCGCTGGGAGGGCTCTACGAGTAGAAGCGCTACACGGACGCATGTGCGCATTGAACTTCGAGAGTACTGCTGCAGCAGCTGACGCAATTTTCTGCGATTTTCCGGCGGGGATAAAGCTCTCATTGACGAAAAAGCAACCACCGAACAAGAAATATTTGCTTCCGACCGGACGCAATCCAGACATACCTGGTAGGACGCAATCCAAAGACATACCTGGTAGGACGCAATCCAGCCATACCTGGTACTCGTAGCCTACGAGTGTGTATGATAACGATCATCAACACATCATCAAATCATCCGTAAAAGTTGGATTTTTCCGGGAAATAAATACTATGCTATTCTCCGGTCCTTGGGACCGGAGACTCAGAAAGCAAAATCCCAAAAGTGAAGCCCGATTTTCAAGATAATAGGCGTGACAAAAGCTGCCCCAGTTTTCAAGTTACTCAGCGTGACAGAAAAGTGACCCCCGAAATCAAGTTGATAAGCGTCCGAAAAGTGACCCCCTCTCATCATACCACGGGTACCCCCTTGTCCCCTCGACCCTCAAAGCCCGTTCTTGGCTTACAGCAGCGGCGTCGCGACAGTTTTTGCACGCCTCGACAGCCAAGCACACACCATGGGCCTCGGCGGAGTATCAGCAACAGAGGTGGGGTGTGCGCGACACGCCGAGGACAACAGCGCGAACAGAGCAGATCAGCACGCAAACACGCCGAGCACTGAGTGACCTTGAGGAGTTCCACATCNGACGACCAGGTCATCAACGACCAGACCATCGACAACCTGCTCTCCAGAAATTAATAGGCTTTTTTTATTCGATGACGTCGTGGCGGGAGCGGGGGGGGTTGGTTCTTCCCGTTTCATCGTCGATCGGTACGGTGGAGGTGGTCGTTACTTCGGTCGCCCGATCGGAAGGTCTCGCCGAGCGGTTACGAACGTTGGGGGGTTGTTTCGTCAGTCAGTGGTTTTGATCGTTTCAACAGGCGGTTAAAATATAGCGGTCGTTTCGTCTGTCGTTCGATCGGGTTGGTCGGTCGGTTCCGTTATGGGTAATAAAACGTTTTTTGGTTGTTATAAATGTCATCCGATTGGTCCGTGACGCGGTACTGTTTTACTTTTTACTGGTCGTTACGTCGGTCGTTCGATCGGTCGGTTCCGCCAAACGGTACGAACTTGTTACATCGGTCATCCGATGGGTCCGGCAACCAATATGCGGTATTTTTTTATTGGTCGTTACGTGGGTCGTTCGATCCGTCGTTACGAGGGTCGTTCGATCGGTCGGTCGCTCCCGTCAAGGGGAATTTTACATTGGTGGTTATATCGGTCATCCGATTGGCCCGTGAAGCGGTACTGTCTGTTGTATTGGTCGTTACGTCCGTCGTTCGATCGGTGTCGGTCACGCCAAACGGTACGAACTACTACAGTAGATTGGTTGTTACATCGATAATTCAATTGGTCCGTCAACCAGCAAGCGATATACTTTCGTATTGGTCGTTACCTGGGTCGTTTGGCCGGTCGGTCGGTCTCGTCAAGGGGTAAGAACTATACACGTTGGTGGTTATTTCGGTCATCTGATTGGTCCGTGGTGAAGTTGCTGCACGAGCATCTGCTTGCTGCTGCTGCACGAGCATCTGTAGCGCTGGGAGGGCTCTACGAGTAGAAGCGCTACACGGACGCATGTGCGCATTGAACTTCGAGAGTACTGCTGCAGCAGCTGACGCAATTTTCTGCGATTTTCCGGCGGGGATAAAGCTCTCATTGACGAAAAAGCAACCACCGAACAAGAAATATTTGCTTCCGACCGGACGCAATCCAGACATACCTGGTAGGACGCAATCCAAAGACATACCTGGTAGGACGCAATCCAGCCATACCTGGTACTCGTAGCCCTACGAGTGTGTATGATAACGATCATCAACACATTCATCCAAATCATCCGCAAAAGTTGGGATTTTTCCGGGAAATAAAGAATAACTAATGCTATTATTATGAGTCAAGTGAGAACATCATCGTCAAACACGCACAAATCAATCGAATGTGACACCACTCCGTCCGGAAATGTAAGGGAACATTTTGCGTGTATTTTCAAATGAAGACGTCAATGCTCGTAAAACACTTGCGGACAGGGCGGTACCTACAGTAGTACGAGTAAGAAACGCATACAGGGTCAAATCTGCCCGACACAAAGCAAGAAGAAAAAAAAGAAACAGACAGACAAATCGAAAACGCACGAGTTCACTACGTACTACTACTCGTACTGAGTACTGTGAACTACTACAATGAATACCATTAACATGATACTACTGCCACTCCACAGGGGCAATGAAGCGCGCACGCCGCGAGCCCGAAGCCAGCGCCGGAACTGCAGTCTCTTTCCGTGAGAAATCGTGACAGCAGGGTATTATTCTACTTTCGTGTAGGTCCTCAAAAACAACCAGAGAGGCGTCTTTTTATGTCTTTTATAATACCGTTTTTTTTCACCATTGAAAAAAAACGCGTTGTTTTTTACCATCATTGAAAAAAAACGCGCGTCTCTTCCACCATTAACAAAAAAAAAAACACGCGTTTGTTTTTTAACCGTCACCCAAAAAAAACGAAGGAGTGGATTAATGAAAACGGGAGAAATAGACGGGGACATTGCGCCAACACGCGCACGCCCTGCTCATCAAGGGGACAACAACAGCGGTCCGCGTCCCGCGAGTATTCAGTGCTCTGAAGCCAGCACCTAGTCGACCTGTCAGGCACGATACGAGAAATGAAAGATCCCCCGCCCCCTCCCCCCTGTGACAAATCATAATATGTCTGCCTGGTTGGTGAACACCCAACGTGCTCCGTCCCAGGCATTGTAGGGGTGCGAGGGTCTATGGTCATCGATGACTACGGCCATGCACGACATGAGTACCCCCCCCCCCCCCCCCTCGACCCTGCACACACGGTGGCATCACACATAAACATATCATCCATCACGCTCCATCTCAATGAAGTCCGCCTCACAAGCGTTTTTAGTGGATGTAGCTCGCCCTCCATGCGACTGCGCCAAACACCTCACGGCGCTTCGACAGCTTGTTGTGCAGCGAATGTCTGCCTGTGGTGAAAACCCGACGTGCTCCGTCCCGGCATTGCTAGGGATGCGAGGGTCTTGATAATGGTCACGTACGACTACGGTCATGCATGAATCGAGTACCCCCCCCCCCCCCCCCCCCGCCACTTGTTCATGCCTTATGTGGGATAAAAAACAGCCCCCCCCCCCCCCAACTTCTCCCCAGGAACCCTACAGCCTGCCTAAGATAGCTGGCTAGGCACTCACAATAAACGAGGCACGCCCTCCCCCGCTGCCGCAGACGATGCGCACCAAGACAGTAATCCCACACAGACTTCAACTAGCTCACACCTCCGACAGATCATCTACAGATAGATGATCTACAGATAGATGATCTACAGATAGATCATGACCTACAGCAGTAGATAACTTAGCTCATCACATGACGTTGTGAGTAGGTTGTGCAGCATCTGCATTTCGTACTACAGATAGATCCTGACCTACCGTACAGTACATCATTTAGCTCCTCGCCTGCCGTTGTGAGTACGTTGGGCAGGGTCTGCATAGTACAGATCCAGCCCAGGAAACAAGTGCTAGACCATACCGACTATACGGCTCCCACCCGCCAACATGAGCTATAGGCCATACAGATCATACAAGGTCGGGAGTAAATCTGCCTTGAAAGGTCTACTGCTTACAGATAAATCAATTGGGAATGATCTATCTGATCTGTCTGATCTGTACGAGGTGCGAACTTGCAGCTTGTCCCACACAAAACGTGCGTGCAACTCCAAAAGGACCATAACTCAAAATACCCCGCAAGTACCCGACGAACTGCCACTACATGCTACCGACGGAAATACAAGGACCGTTTCATATCAATATTGATGCTCAAACGTCCCTTAACATTTCCGTCGAGAGCGGTACAAAGAACAAGCAAGCAAGCCTGCAGCCCCTATATTTTGGTCGAAGAGGGTACAAAAAACAAGAAAAACAAGCCTGGGGCAACAGAAAACCGACGAAACGTCAACCTTCAACACATCCCGCCTTTTGTGTGCGGCCCATAATAACGGACGGAACTTCAACCGATCTTATGGTACGTACATCCCGCTTTTTCGTGCTCAAGTTAATAGCCGACGAACCGGCAACAGTTACACCGCGTCTTTCATGTGCAGCCAACGACCGACGCAAAAAACCGTGACGGTTACATCCTTCGTACCACGATGGACAGAAATATAAGGACCGATTTGTCTTCATATTAATGTAGGAGCGGTCCTTATATTTTCCGCCCAGAGTGGTGCGTTTCTTTGGTGCAGCGCTCAGCCAAATACCGACGGAACGTCAGCTGGCGAACCTCCGCTTTCTTGCGCATCCACTAACCGACGGAAGGTCAGCCGTTACGTCTCGTCTTTCGCGTGCATCTCGTCGCGACCCGACGGAAATTCAACGTGTTACATCACGCTGTCCGTGCACATCCAATTACCGACGGAACGTCCAACGGTTACATCCCGCCCGTTTTTTTGGAGCCAGTAACCGACGGAACAGCAACCGTTACGGCCTGTATTTTGTGTTCAGCCAATCACCGACCGAGAAACTCTTGACCGTTACATGCTACAGGTATCCGGCATGTTTTAGTGCAGGTAACAACCGACGGAACGTCAGCGGTTTGTCCCGCCTTTCTTTAGCC
The DNA here is from genome assembly GCA_008828725.1 of Saccharina japonica. Lineage (NCBI taxonomy): Eukaryota > Phaeophyceae > Laminariales > Laminariaceae > Saccharina > Saccharina japonica. Next base: position 204,637 of record MEHQ01001279.1, read on the forward strand.
AACAAACTAACGGAGCGTCAGCCACTAGGCCCTGTCTTTCGTGTGCAGCCAGCCTATTACCGACGGAACGTCAGCCGTTATTCCCGTCATAATTATGACTGCAGCAAACAAACCGACGGAACTTCTCAGTTACGTAACTTCCGGTCTTTGCCGATGCAGCAAACAACCGACGAACCGTCAGCCGTTTCCGTCCCGCCTTTCGTCTGCAGCCAAGCCAACGGAACCTTGATCGTTACAATCTACTGGTACCAAGGTACGCCTCTCGTGCAGCCGCGCAGTCACTAACCGACGGAACGTCAACGGTTACATCCCGCACTCAACCGTTACATCTCGCACTCAACCGTTACATCCCGCGCTCAACCGTTACATCCCGCGCTCAATCGTTACATCCCGCGCGAGGTTTTCTTCCAATCCAGGGCTTTTTTTGGACGCCTGTCCTGTGACCACAGACTGCATTGTTTTGCCATGAGTCACAATGTGAGCACAACAACAATGACTACAAAATCCCGGCTTTTTTTAATGCAGCCAAAAAAAAACGACGGAACGTCAGCCGCTATCATACGCCCTGTCTTTCGTGTGCAGCCGGCCTGTTACCGACGGAACTTTGACCGTTACATCGGAAATTTGACCGTTACATGCTACAACTCTTGTCCCGAAAGATAAGTGCCGTTTGTATGTGAATATTATACGCAAACGGTCTTTATATTCGGGACATAGTGGTACTGCTGTACGTTTTTTAATTGTGAAAACAAAAAAAACAACCACACCGACGGAAACGTCAAACCTTACGTTACAACAAACGTTACAAACAAACGTTACACTGCTGCACCGCCTTTCCTTCGCGCTGCGTACTGCGCGATATCTCGTCGGTACTCATCGTCGTCGGAGCTTTCGCAATCCTAAGAGACAACGAAAAACAAAAAACGTGAATACATACCAAGGTATATAGATTAAAAAAACGCAAAAAAAGAAAAAGAAAGGAAAAACGAAAAACGTAAGAAAAGAACGGGGAAAAGAGGAGGCAACACGAAAACGGGGAAAGAGGGAGGGGGAGGGGGGGGGGTGTTAACCTGAGACACTGCAAATAAAATAAAAGAATCTGCGAAATATTCGTAAAAAAATACTGGGCTCCCGTTTTCTCATGTTTCGAGGAATGAATTCGTGCATAAGATATTTTATTTTTAATACAAAATCAGCTGTGATATCACACACGGGCGCGCGCGCACCACAAAAGAGACAAAAAAACGACACGAAACTCCTATACAAACAGCTCAAAATGAAAAACACAAACCATTGGGGGGGGGGTACTTCCTTTTCATGCATGGCCGTAGTCGTATGACCATAGACCCTCGCATCCCTACAATGCCGGGACGGAGCACATTGGGCTTTCACCGGCCAGGCAGACATTGCTAGCACCAAGCGCGAAGCGCCGTGAGGTGTTCGGCGAGTCGCGTGAAGGATGGGCTGCATCCTACTAAGGACCGCTTGTGAGCCGGACTTGCACATGGATGACAGCTTCAATGAGTTCATTTAATTTCCGGTGTGGCCACTCCCAGGGACAGCAATGCAAGAGGGGGGGGGGGGAGAGGGCAAGACACCAGGTGTCTATGGCTTGAACAGACGACTGTTGAAGGGTGCGCAATACCAGCAAAAATATCCCACACGGTTGAGGGGTTAAGTAAGGGCTGGAAAGTAAAAGTGATGACATGAAAAAAAAAAAACTAACCAAAACGCAACCTAACGTACACGACGGCAAGCCCATAGCATAATGGCAATCGAAGTTGTCGTTACTAACATGAACTCATGCAGCAGGATATTTGTAACCTGTCGCCAACTTGTGTGCGTGCGTTGGGAGGTGTTGGTCCGCTTACGGAAAAAAAAACGTTACGAGTCAGTCCTTTTTTCTTCGTTTTTTTCCCCCCATCATGTTCGGAGGAAAAATGAACCTGCTGAGGTCGGTCGCATAGATAATTTAAGGCCTCAGAAAGAAGTCGAAAGGGAGCTCTTTTACGTGTGTTATCTTATCTGTCGCAGCAAAAATGATAAAACTAAAAAAAACATAAGTTCCAAAAAACAAATTATCACCTCGTCCTCTTCCATCCCCATCCCCGCCCCCCCTCCTCCCGCGGCACCCCCACCCCCAAGCTCTCGCTCCCACTCCCCCCCTCCCCCACCGCCTCCTCCTCCTCCGTTCACGAATGACCCCATTTCGCCGAGCTCGTTAACGGTGGTAACTGTTTCTCCGGCTTCCTCGATTCGCGCCTGTAAAGCATGCCACGACAAAACACGACGGCGCACGGGAGGGGGGGGGGGGGGGGGGGGGGGCGTACTCATTTGTTGCTTGCCTTGGTCATTTGACCGTTGACCACGCATCGTTTTCGAGACGGAGCACCGTTCCTACTCCTAATAGAGACACCTCCAACATTTGGGCGCTCATTCCGTTGTTTCCATACATTCCAAATGATTTTTTTGCTAATCCTACGACCCCCTTCCTGTTTCGCCTCCTTTGACCACCATCTGTCTCCCAAGATAGCGATCGTTTTCTCGCTACTATCGGGGGGGGAGGGGGGGGGGGGGGGGACCTTTTTTTTGTTTTCCTTTGGTTTTTTACCCCACCTCCCTTTTGGGAAGGGGACCGGGGGGGGGGGGTGTACTCATGTCATGCACGGCCGTAGTCATATGACCATAGACCCTCGCATCCCTACAATGCCGGGACGGAGCACGTTGGGTTTTCACCAACCATCAGGCAGACATTGCTTGCACTAAGCGCGAAGCGAAACGTGAGGTATTGGGCGAGTCGGGGGGGGTACTTATTGTCAAGCATGGCCGTAGTCTTACAGCAGCATCGGCACTCTCGTAAGACAACAGACGTTCAAGAACTCTTATAATATAGCCTAATATTTTATTATTACGGTGGCCCATTGTTAACCCTTTTAGAACTGCAGTCCCGTTTTGGGGACAATCCACTCTAATTCTAAGTAATTTGTCCCCAAAACGGGACTGCAGTTCGAAAAGGGTTAATAGGCCCGGCGGATTTACTTTAATTCGTGTCTTCCCAGTTGTGTTTTATTTTTGTGGCCATGTTTTCCATTTTTTATTGAAAAAAAACTACAGAACAGCAGTATATTCCGGACTAATAAACACAAAACACAGGCGCGCACACAGGGACCCCAAAAATCCTCGGCTGGGTTCCACGGATAGGTGTCGACTTCAGCTTTCCGACGATGCCACTTGAAGCCGAAAGTATTGGGTTGCAAACGAGGTAGAGGTCGACGCGTGACGTTGGGGTACAGCTCTTGGGACGCTTGTATCTCACGAACGAAATCTATTATCCCAAAAGTAGGATCGGACGTTTACAGCCCAAATCGTGAGCTTTCCAGCGATGCCAAATACGCATATTTCCTACAGTAGCAGACGCGCCCCCCGTTAAAAATTGTATGTTTTTGAGGACCAATTTTTGCGCACCTCTTCCTCTGTCAGAACCTCATACTTTCGGCTATACGTAAAGTAGGATCGTTGGAAAGCTACCAGTAAAGTCTTCAGGTTTCTGTCGAACCTACCCACATGGTTTTTGTATCCCCCCGTGTGTCGGTGTGGCGATTAATCAGTCCAGCTGCGATACGTTCCTTCATAAAACATAGTGGAAATATTGGGTTAAAAAAAAATGATTCCAAGGCCAATAAATTCACGTATCAGGGCCCCGTTAACAATGGGCCACCGTAATAGTAACTGAGAAAGTTATATCTCTTAGCCTAGGCGCTCGTCGTCTACATAAAGAAAATTGTAAAACAAAGTAAAATAAAAAAAGGTTTTCTCGCTCGTTTGGGCTGTGATCGGTGTTACTTGACCCGTTACTTGATTGACCCGGTTTCCTACTTTTCTTCTTCTTTTTTTCGCTTTCAAGAGCTCTTATTTTTTCAATTTATTCGTTTTCTTGCCCGGTGGCTACGCACGAGTGGCTGGTACATACGAGGAACATACATCCTTTTTTTACCGAGGCATCCCACACTGATTCCAAGTAGCTTGTCCAAAAAAAAACATGGGTGCAGACATAAAGGGGATAAAAAGAGCCGCTGAGATTGACACCGAATGAACCTCGCCTCTTGTTCGGTGCAAAAGCTTGGATAACCGTTGAGAGTCGTTGGGGACCGTTACCCGCCCCCCCCACCCCGCCCCTCCAACCCCCATAGAACTCCCATCCACCCCCACCCACTCACTCACCTTCTCCAAGCGAGTACGCTGCCCCCCCCTCCCCCCGTCCCTTACAATGTTGATACATAGAACGCCCAACACGGGGGGGGGGGGGGGGGATACGAGTAGTGTGTCTGCGTTTAGGGAACTTCGGGGATGCGAGTGCAACCGAAACTTGGTTCGGTGTTATTACTGATCGCTGCCAGCTGTGTTTGGTAGATCAGTGCGCTACTCACGCTGCGTGTCCTGCACTCGCTCCATCCATCGTGAAGGGCAAGGACAGGGCGTAGGGCTTCCGCCACGGTTGATGCTACACTACCCAACAGGACGGTTTTACTAGACTGTACAGTAGTCACTGTCATACCCTTAGTACACGTCACGCGCACCACACCCATAGCCATAATTGCTAATGCGATTCCCCTAACAACAGTCGGCCGGTTGTCCTGCCGACTGAGTTGTCTCGTGCTAAGGCTCTCTTCTTCCTCTGTTTTGTGGTGTATCTTGGGAGTTACTTCGGACCGAGACCTACTCTGATTGTGTAGCCCGTATTCCCAAACACCCGCCCCCTCCCCCCTCAAGCATCATAGAACCCACACCCACCCACCCACCCACACCCACCTTCTCCATGCGAGCTCGACGTTCCAGCTCCCACTCGTCTTCGCCTCCGTTTTTCGATGCCCTTCCTGCCCCACCGCTACCGCCACTGCCACCACCACCACCGCCACCGTTATCGGGGTCACTGCCCAGCATGCTTCCGATGCGCGACAACACCGACGAGGAAGGTGGGCTCGAAGAAGAGGATGGTGCGGCGGTAGCAGCTGGGGGGGGGGGGGGGGGGGGGGGGGGGGGGGGGGGGGGGGGGGGGGGGACAAAAATGGTCGGTCGGTCGAAAAAAACGTGATTTTTTGGTCGGTCGGTTTCGGAATGTGACGTTTGGGCCCGGGGATTGAATTGATTGGTCTGTTCGTGCGAACCGTGATTGGTCGGTGTGAAATGTGATTGGCCTAGTGATTGGTTGGTCCGTCCGTGCGAAACGTGATTGGTCGGTGTGAAACGTGATTGGCCCAGTGATTGGCTGGTTGGTCCGTTCGTGCGAAACGTGATTGGTCGGTCGGTTCGATATGTGATTGGCCCAGTGATTGAGTGGTTCGTTCGTGCGGAACGTGACTGGTCGGCCGGTTCGAAATGTGATTGGCCCAGTGACTGATTGGTCCGTTCGTGTCAAGCGTGATTGGTCGGTCGGTTCGAAATGTGATTGGCCCAGTGATTGTTTAGTCCGTTTGTTCGAAACGTGATCGGCCGATGGCCAAATGACTAAGGCAATTAACCAATAGCTACCCCCCCACCCCCCCGCGCCGCTCCGTCTCGAAAGGGATGAGTGGTCAATGGTAAAAAACAACAAGGCAAGCGACAAAATAAGTACGCCTCTGGAGGTGTCTCTATTAGGAGTAGGAACGGTGCTCCGTCTCGAAAGGGATGCGTGGTCAATGGTCAAACAACAAAGGCAAGCAACAAAATAAGTACGCCCCTGCCCCCCCCCCCCCCCTCCCTCCCTCCCTCCCTTCTCTGTGTATCTCTCCGTCTCACGTGGGAAGCAGCTTGCACTTGAGCCAATCGGCCGATCTGATGGTGATGTTGGCCTCGATGGACCGAGCCATCTCGTACAGCTTGGAGGCGGGGG
>MEHQ01001279.1:221495-234640 GCA_008828725.1 Saccharina japonica
GGGGGGGGGGGGGGTCGATTTCTTGTACTCTGGTACCATTCGATGACGGCGAGGCACTGTTTCACCCGTTTACTATGACGCGGTGTTTGTCTATAGGTATATAACTAGGGCTGGGCACTGGCACAGTATGTACTGGCAGTAGTAGTCTACTGGCAGTAGTAACCTACTGGTTGACTCGGCCAGTATATTCGCCAGTACGTTTTTTTCTCACGTACGTCCAAGAAGCACGCCATATTACATTACGGAAACCCACCAATAAATGCGTGTTGGAAGGAGAGAGGAGAAAGGATAGACACTACGTATACTGCTACAATCCAGTATACTGATTGATTTTGACGACAGTATAATCGCTACTGACTTGAGTCAGCCAGTGCCCAGCCCTAGATACAACAGTACTAATTTGAGGGCGGTCACTTGATTATAGTATACAAGCCCTATACCTCAATGCCGTAGAGAGCGTTGATTTCGCACACAGGGGTACTATAATCGTTTTTCAGCGCTTGTTTTATCGACAATGGCTAATAAGGGTGTAAAAAAAGGTCCAACATCATTTTTTCGGAAGGTTCTCGACCCACCACATCTTTTTCCGAAACACACATTCCGTACAGTACAGGACACCTAATAAGAAACAGGCTAACAAGAAAGCCAGGCTGAGATTTGGAGGAAAATAAGAAATTCGGGAGTCGCTATCTTGAAAATAGTGTAGAAAGCACCCTCTCTCAAAATAAGAAACCCAGCCTCGACTAGATTTCATGTTTCTTATTAGGTGTCCTTGTACTGTTTTATGGCAAACCTTAACCTTTTCGCCGTTCTGGACAAAAACCGAGCGCTGCCAAAACGACAGCACCCCTGTGCAAACTCAACGCCCCATGCCTCGATACCTGCTGCCCGTTGCACCCAAAACAACCGATTTTGATCACAAACAGTACGAGTGTAAGCGAAAACCGATACACAATCCCATGGTATAATGGCATGTCTTAACCCCATATTTCCGAAAAACACATTGTTCCGGATTTTTGCAAACCTCAACCTTTCCGCCGTTCTGGATAAAAACCGAGCGCTGCCAAAACGACAGCACCCCTGTCCAAACTCAACGCCCCATGCCTCAATACCTGCTGCCGTTGCACCCAAAACAACCGATTTTGGTCAAACAGTACGAGCGCAAGCGAAAACCGATACACAATCCCATGGTATAATGGCGTGTCTTAACCCCATATTTCCGAAAAATACATTTTTGTATACCGTAGGTCCTGATTACTATGGTCCACCGTAATAGCGCTGGAGAAATAAGATTCGCCCCGTTTAGGCATGCGGCTTATTAGGACTGCAGTCCCGTTGTGGGTACAAAACACTTGGAATTAGTGTCAGATTTGGGTTTGTTTATCTTGGAATTAGAGTGCACTACCAAAAGGGTTTGCACGAAATTCGTGAAAGGGGGTGTCTTATCGTACACTACTCTGACCCTAAATATAAGGAGCACTTTGATTAAATAGTAATATGCAAACGGTCCTTATATTCCGGTTCAGAAGGATAATGTTATTCGATGCGAGTTGACGAGGGAAACAAAGGGCTGAAGTCTTCTCGCGATCAAAATTTGAGGCACGAACCGTAGTGGGGAGGAGAGGGAGAAGCGCCTACTTTTGTCACCGCGGATATGAGTTACGGCTACAGTAGGAAGGAGATAGAAAAGAAGGGCGAAGGTAATAAATGGGATGAACAAATAACTACGGTGCCGAGCGGGCGGATCCGCTAAGCCGGGCGTTGCAGGCGAGGCGGGGGCACGCCTCAGCGAAGAAACCGCGCGGAAAGGCGGTCAGTGGCGGGAGAGATCCGAAGACCAAAGGATGGTCAGGTTCGGCTACGAACTAAGATAGGGTTATTTATAGTGCTGGTATAATATTATACCTACAGTAAGTCAAGTGATGAAGGTTAGACGAGAGGGTTCAGAGGCGACGGCAACAACGAACCCCAATATATACATATGTGTGTGTATACAATACTGTACTGATATCGCTCCGGAACTATTACGGGGGACCATAGTAAATACTAGTAAATAAAACCTACGGCATACACAAATACCTATATATTTACATATATTTACTATTTACTAACATTATTTTGTTCTATTTACTATGACCCCCCCCGTAATTAGGGTCCGTGCTGAATCTGCTGCCACGTGTCTCGCCGCAATACACGGGCCCTGCAGGCTGCAGTCCACACAGCAGGACTAGCAGCAGCAGCTGATTCGTTCGTACTCGGGAGTATTTTTTATACGTGGAAGGTGCCAACCGCTGTCGCCAATGTCCTGCGAAGACTCATATACTTACTGCTGTATTACAGCTGCACGTCGTGTTGGTATAACCTCTTAAATGTCGTCAGAGTACCAATGCCAGTGAGCACCAGTCATTTCAGCCCCTGTTGCCTTTGGGACCAGCGAGTACTCAGTCATTTGAGTTTCCCCGTACCCTTGGGAATCGAGAGTGCTCCGTCATTTCAGATGCTTTGCGATTCGCGAGCACTCAGTCATTTCAGCTCCTGATACCATTTGAACTCGTGAGGACTCAAGTCATTTCAGCTCGGGACTTGTGCGGACCCAATCAGTTTAGCTCCTACTAATAGTACTCTTGGGACGGGACACTTAACAATCACTGCTACTCGCGGATGCGTGCTACGATAGAGATAGCACTTTTTGGCTGATTTTGTTTTTTTGAACGACGGCGCTTCTTAACCCTTACAGGACTGGAGTCCCGTTTTGGGGACAAATTACTTAGAATTAGAGTGGATTGTCCCCAAAACGGGTCTGCAGTTCTAAAAGGGTCCAAAATCGTCGGAATTCCATTTTTGTGTTGCAAAAAAAAATATTTCATATTTAGGCTATGGGGATTGTTCATGGGGTAAAAGTTCCATTTCCCCTTCAAAATTGGTTTTTGGGTGAGAGATAATCCCCTTCAAAATTGGTTTTTGGGTGAGAGATAATAGAGATCCTCAAGTTACCAACACCCTCAGAAGAAAAGCATGGTGCACCTTTACACCTTTGTCGTACCATGCATCCGGCGAGTCAATGACTTGAGTCCAGATGACGGTTACCGGTACCGGCTCTCTGACCGCCTTTTTTTCAATTTTCTTTTAACCCATGTAGGACTGCAGTCCCGATGTGGGGACAAAACACTTGGAATTAGAGTGAAATATTTAGTTCTAGACAGTGCGGTTCTAAAAGGGTTAAAGGGAGACAAAAAAAATAAACAAAACAACGTGTTTGCTTGTTGTTTGATCCTTTGGCTCGGTAATCGCGACTCTCTGACCACCTTTTGGCAATTTTCTTTAAAAGGGAGACATTTTTTTTTAATCAAAACAACGTGTTTGCTTGTTGTTTGATCCTTTGGCTCGGTAATCGCGACTCTCTGACCACCTTTTGACAATTTTCTTTAAAAGGGAGACATTTTTTTTTAATAAAAAAAACGTGCCTGCTTGTTGTTTGATCCTTTGGCTCGGTAATCGCGACTCTCTGACCACCTTTTTGCAATTGTCTTTGAAGGGAGACAAAAAAAAAAAAAAAAAAAAACGTGCTTGCTTGTTGTTTGATCCTTTGGCTCGGTACTCGCGAGTACTCAGTAATTTTAGGCCCTGGCACCATTGGGACTCGCGAGTACTCAGTCGTTTTCAGCTCCCCGTACCCTCGAGACTCGCGCGGACTCAGTCGTTTCTGCTCCGGGTACCCCTGGGACCTGGGACTCTCGAGGACTCGAGTAATTTCAGCTTTTAATACCCTTCGGATTTGCGAGTACTCATGTCATTTCAGTTTATCGTGCCCTCGGGACTCGCGAGGACTCAGTAATTTCAGCTCCTTGTACTCTTGGGGACTGAGTACTTCGAAGTTACGGGTACTCGCGAGTCAATGACTGAGCCTTGATGACTGGTGGTGGTTCTCTGACGACCACCTTGGGTACCGGTACATCGTTGCCCTTATCATACCAGGATACCAGGTGCAGCACTTATCCGGGTGGGCTGGTGTTGTGACTTTTGTCGCCCCACTGACTCCACGCACGACCATATCATAACATATCATAGACGTGAGGACATATGATACGTGTCGTCAGATGGGCGTTCATAGTTGTTGTCGCTGTTGCTGAGCTGCTCGGGTTGGATACCATCTGACTCGACGATACACGGAGTATTTGCCAAAACAACGACATACATAGACAGGTGGCAAGGGGCTATGGGCTCCTGCGAACCCCAAAAGGATCAGAATCCAGGGGGGGGTAATCGGTCACTACATTCCATTCGCCTATGTACCTTACATTCTCGATTCCGGTCTATATGATGATGCACAACACCCAAGGGCGATACGACAGCCGCGTATTGGAGCTGTATTGAAAGCGTTCAGCTGCACCAGGCCTCTCTGAAATAATTCGTCCATCTCCTTCGCGCGAACGAATCTGGACGGGCTGTGTTTCTTCTCTGAGTCACTGCTGTGATACGCGAGAAGCAAGTGCTCCTCGGCCCGCAAAGCATGATACCGGGGAACGGAAGTCGCTCGTCACGAAACGACGTGGTTTACAGCAGCAGTGCTCTGCTGTCACGCAAAAAGCATCCGCCCATGAGACAGCCCGCAAAATAAAGCAGTGCCTCCCATCAACCAACATCGTACCCTCTACGAGGGCCGCTTAGCACCACTGTGTCCGAAAATATAAGGATCGTTTTTTTTTAAATTCATAATTGAAAAGGTCCTTAAATTTCCGTACATATTGGCGGGTACTGGTGCGGTACATGTATACTTTCTTGTGTGCTCTCAGCTCTCACCTGCAGTGATGTTTCCTCGTGGTGACATCGAACCCTCGGGAGCACAGAAAGCACCGCGTGGCTTCCTCATCGGGAACCCATCTCTTTGGGCCGTTCTCCATCGCTCGGTTTGCTGCTACAGCTAGAGCCGACACAGACACAGGCACTCGCTGAATCTGCTGCTGCTGCTGCTGCTGCTGCTGCTGCTTTGTTCCGCTGCTCTCCTCCCGGGAATTGGAAACTCCCTGTCACTCCTCACAGCGAGAGTACCACTACTGTCCAGATACGGGGGGGGACACCACGTAAGTACAACGTATGTTTTATGGTGTCGAGGGATAGATCGGGGTCCACTCTGGGCGACTGGTGTAGCTGGTGATGACGCTAGTCTCTGGGTACCGTTCCAGAGAAATTGCGCTAGAAATTGGTGCCTTGAAGTTTGGAGAGTTTTGCACACCTTGGAACGGCGTTTTTAAGTAAGGGGATATAAATTACAGTGTTGCGCATGGGCGCAACGTGGCAGCTGGGCACCTGTACTCGTAGGTAGGTAGTGAGGCCTGTGATGGGCACTAGTAGTGGTACCTGCATGAAATCTACACTCCCGCCAGTGTGGCGGTGCTTGGATCTCGGTTAGCTTTTACGTAAGGCGCCACAGAGAAATATGTGAGCTCCTCAAAAGGAGATCGAATCTTTGCGCAGGTATGCACGATGATACCAAACTCCTTGACATGCATACATACATGCTCTTCGCTCAACAGAGTACCCACGTATACACTCAAGAACGGCATTTAGGGAGGCAACTGCACTGGGCTGGTAGCGTTTGCCCCCAAATATAAGGAACCCTTTGATGGAGAACCTGTCTGCCCCATTCTACCGGTCACGGGGTGGTGTGCTATAATTGTGCCGATGTATATATGAACATGCGCGCGACAACTTAACTACTCTGTTCGAACCACTGACACTCTTCTTATGCAAGACACAACAACACACAACAGCCACACATGCGCATACAAAGATGCACGCCTTGGGCAGGTGTTAGAAAAGCCAGTTCCGCACTTGATGGTCTACACTGCTGTAAACATTTTAGAGCGGGTTGATTCCTGATTCGTATGTATGATCTAGCTTCTTCTGTTGTCGGGTGGGTGTGGGGCGTATATAATCTGCATGGTCTAGCACACGTTTCCTTGGTTGGATCTGTATGTATACCCTACGACTCGCACCGTACCGTGGGTCACGTTATCGACAACCATATGCTATACGTATCAACTTGAGGACACCTGGTCAAGCGGGACTTCAGCACACTGTTGCTTGCAGGCTAAATATATACCGATTCTGCACAAAACATCTACCAGGTATCTCCTAACGGCAGGTTGGGATCTTGACAATAATCTAGATGATCTAAATCGCGATATTATGCCCGATGTTTGCACACAGAGTTAGATACACTCTTTGTGCACATCACGGTTACACCCCCCTCCCCTCGCCCCCGTGTCACGATGTCGATTACCATAAATGATATCTCGTACGTATGTTGAGGACACGTTGTCAAGCCGGACTCCAGCACAATGTTACTGGCAGGCTCAAGTCAACCTTAGACTTCACACGCACGTGTTTTGGGGACACGGAGAGGGTATCGCTACGTCCGTCCGTGATGCTGCTGAACCAAAACCCTTTCCAATGCATCATGAATCGGTGGTTGGTCGATTAGACCGCAGCAGTAAAGTGATGTATATATAACATAGCCGTCCATAAAATCTCGCGCAGAAATATCTTATTATATAAAAGCTGCTATTCTGGCTGTCTGTCTGTACTTGGGTATAGCGCGTTCCGTTCAGTCCCGCCTAGCCCCATAGATAGGCAGGGAGGGAGGCTAGGTGCCATAACCCGCAGAATACCGGGTCCCATGCTGCGTCGAGCCGTGGCCGTGGCACAATCCCGACGCAGTTCTGACAGCCATCTAGTATTTGTAAATGCCGTCAAGTCGTGTTCGTTGGGAGTTTTGTTTTTCGAACAACAAAGAAAGTCACCCCAGCAGTATGTTGTAGTAGTTCTTCTGTGTTTTTCTTTTCTTTCGGAGACTGGGCCAATCGTAGATTTTAGGCTTCATTCGGCGATCTCGAAAGGGGCCCTTACTTTTCAGCGCCCTGCAAAGTAAAACGCGTCGAAGGCATTCGCTCGAACCAAAGTATATTAAGGATGCATGCTATAAGATATATATAGGGCAGGGGTGGTGCACCCTGATTGTGTTCCTAAGCACCGATATTGAGGAGCCAAAATGAACCTCATCCAAAACCTGAAGTTTTGACAAAAACAAAATGAAAGTAAGTGCACACCCTATATGGACCATCATCCAACGGCCTAGGTGTCATAAAACACAAAATGAAACAAACCGCAAACACACGTGAGTATCAACGAGCACCTGTTCAATAGGCTGACCTGGCAAGGGATACTCTGTGTCCTTACCCTAATCGTATAACACATTCCAGCGATTTAAAGTAGTTCCTCTGGGTTGAAGAGAGCCTCGTCAGTCAGATACAAACTGACCAAGAAGTGTCACTGGGACCAATGTCGTAGCACGCGTCTCTGAGGATAGCTATAGCTATATGCTTTGCCATGTGACACGCACGCGTGTTTTCGCCCACCGTGTTACTCTCCATCAGCACTTTCTCCCCCCCCCCTCTCTCTCTGTCTCCTGTCCCGACACCGCTCGCTGTTATCAGCACACATCTGCCCTTGGGGCGTCAGTCTTTCACCACAGCTCTGAGGAGCGCACACAAGCTCATCCTTCATGTATGTATGTATATACCATGCTGTACCATTCTGATAACACCAACCGAAGAAAAGAAGCAGTGGTTACGCCTGGGCTTTGTTTGTTAGATATAGACTGTCTGACGCATGTCTCAGCAGAAACAATGCATCACGCACACACACATGGATGGGTGGGTGGGTATACTACTACTACTGTTACTGTAAGTATCCTAGTTAAAGTATAGTACGTCTATATGTTAGTGCCACCAATTACTTACATACATACATACAACAAGCAGTAGTCGGTATCATGTAGTCGCCACATCAGACCATCTTGCGTTGTGCAGTGTACGGACAATCCCCCCTCCCATTTGTACTAGTATTACCCCCTCTCCTGTACGACGATGTTGATGACGATGTTGATCTCGCGCTAGCTCAAATCCATGCCAAACAGGTTGAACAAAAAACTATCGACCTTGACGAGGGATCCAGGTGCTGAACAAAGCGCTTCGCTGAGGGGGCGGACAGATGAGTCAGAACAACAAAATCGCAAGAACAGCTGGTTGTTGTGGTCGAGCTTTCGTTCCTTTGTTCGCAGATGAACCTATTAAACCCATCACATTGAAAGGCTGTGGTCAGTACCTTCGTGCCTTTCTGTTCGCGGAAATGCCAATTTCAACCAGTCAAATTGTCTGTTTGTTTTTCTATCCTCCCGCGGATGGATGGGTAAGAATAAAGCTTAAGCCCTCGACACTTCCACGTCTCACTACGTGTCGTGTCAATTCACTCCATGTCCCCTCGGAAGGGCTTGGCTGTGTGTGGTCGAACCTTAATATCACTTTAGGCCTCCCTTGTTCGAGGATATACTGTAGATATCACACAAAAAAATATCGATCGCGGAAAGAAGGGTGGTTCGGGGGCGTTGTCGAACCTCGACACGTCGTACTACTACTGCTGTGACACATTCCCTAAGTAAGAGGTAGACGTGCACCAATCAATCAATGAATCCCTGAGGTTGTTCACTGAGTCTTGAGGAGCAGCTCTAATAATAATATACCTATTATACTGTATGTACTGTACCTCACCCCCCCCCAAAAAATGTCTCTTTTTTTTTTGTAGAAAAAGCGAAAGTCAGGTGCCACCCGATGAACGAGCCGATGACCTGCCTACTACGGTATCACCCAGAAAATCTTACTGTTAATTGCAAATTCAAAAAGAAGGCAAAATTCCGAAGATTTTGGGTTAAGGGCCGATATTAACGAGTATAAAATAAATTCAATTCGGAAAAAATAAAATTCAAATACGCTTTTCATTGGTCAACACACGCACCAGCATCAAATTTTATGCCCCAAGATCCTAATCTTTGGTGCTGGTGCGTGTGTTGACCAATGAAAAGCGGATTTGAATATATTTTTTTCCAAATTGATTTTTTTTCTTCTTCGTTAAAACGGGCCCTAAGGCTGTTTCTTAAGGAAGTTCTATTTGTTTCAGTTCGATTTGTTTTTTTCAGCCCATTATTGATGTTTTTGACCGGGAACGCGTGCTAATCGGCCGTGCGCTTCTCGGGATGAGTGCGCCCAACATCTCAGAGGTATCCAACGCAAAAAACCGCTTCTCCATCAAAGCATTTTCAAGTTCTTGAGGTATGTGGCATTTTGAATAAATATCCAACAAATAACATTCCACAGAAGCACAAACTATTCAAAATTTCCGTAATTTCTGACTCGAAAGTACCTTCAAATTGTATTTGATGTCTATTGTTCGATTTGAGAAAAAGCTGGATATTTCAAACTGCTTCGATGGAGAAGCGGATTTTTGCGTTGGATACCTGTGGGATGGAAGGGGAATGCATTCCGACAAGCGCATGACCCTTTCGACGGCGTTCCGGGTCAAAAACATCATCAATAAATGGCCGAAAAAAACAAATCGAACTGAATCAAATCGAACTTCCATAAGAAACAGCCTAATGCCCATATTAACGAGTACCTGGTATAAAATAAATTCAATTTGGAAAAATAAAAATTCAAATCCGCTTTTCATTGGTCAACACACGCACCAGCACCAAAGATTAGGATCTTGGGGTATAATCTTGGGTGGTGGTGCGGGTTCTGACCAATGAAAAGCGGGTTTTATTTTATTTTTTTCCAAATTGTTTTTTTTTTTTTCTTCGTTAAAACGGGCCCTTAGGGCCCGAATTAACGAGTATAAATAAATTCAATTTGGAAAAAATAAAATTCAAATTCGCTTTTCATTGGTCAACACACGCACCAGCACCAAATATTATGCCCCAAGATCCTAATCTTCGGTGCTGGTGCGTGTGTTGACCAATGAAAAGCGGATTTGATTTTGATTTTTTCCAAATTGAATTTTTTCTTTCTTCGTTAATTCGGGCCCTTAAAAAGGGCCCGAATTAACGAGTATAAAATAAATTCAATTTGGAAAAAATAAAATTCAAATTCGCTTTTTATTGGTCAACACACGAACCAGCACCCTCCAAGATCCTAATATTTGGTGCTGGTGCGCGTGTTGGCCAATGAAAAGCGGTTTTTTCTC
Organism: Saccharina japonica; assembly: GCA_008828725.1. Classification (NCBI taxonomy): domain Eukaryota; class Phaeophyceae; order Laminariales; family Laminariaceae; genus Saccharina; species Saccharina japonica. Next base: position 231,573 of record MEHQ01001279.1, read on the forward strand.
TTTTTTTTCTTTCCAAATTGAATTTTTGGTTTGTTCGTTAAAACGGGCCCTAAGGAGCCCGGTCACACTCGGAAAATATTTTAGCCAAAAAGTGCTCGTACTCCTACCAGGTATCTACCGTTGCTCGTATTTATAGCACGCGCCAGATCGCGATCTACTACTACTACTACTACTACTACTACTACTACTACTACTACTACTACTACTACTACTACTACTACTACTACTACTACTACTACTACTACTACTACTGCTACTGCTACTGCTACTGCTACTGCTACTACTACTACTACTACTACTACTACTAGCCTGCCGTTAAAAATGTGGTGCAGGGGAACTATACCAAAGTAAGTACAGATCTAACCCAGCAAAACTTTCCCAAAGATCATGCATGTTACCTGGTATGTGATACGGCTCCCACCAGGCAACGTGAGCTGGACAATAATAGAAATCAGGAGTACCTGACCTGTGCCCTAAAATATCTGGAAAATGAGGTGAAAATTGATTTTTGTCCGACGTCTTAAGAACCGAACTCACGTTTTTTTTGTTTTTCGGGGACAAACTACTTGGAATTATAGTGTGGGATGACTTGTTTTGCAGTTACTGTAGTTCTGAAAGTCCCTTGGTTCTTGAATAGATCGATCAATCAAGTTGAAAGAAGACTGATTGTTGTCCACAACCTCCGCTTGATGGTTTGTTTAGTTTTTGATAAACATTATACCACAGCATTCACATTGAAAATTGAAAGGCTGGTCGTTGTTCGTGGATAAACCGATCACAAGAAAGAAAGGCTGGTCGTTGTTGCCCTAACATCCGTCCCTCTCTATCCATTCGTGGATAGTTAAGACCAATCAAATTGAAAGGCTGATTATTGTACAAACTATTATCCCTTTGTTCGTGGACAGTTTCAAGACAAATAAATTTCAACACAAGAATCTTCGTTGCGCTTGCTTCCGCGGCCCTTGGTAATAATACGAGCAAGCTCCTCCAGATGAAGTCATTCGATCGATGATTAAAAACACGAAATAAAAGCTCTAAGCGGGCACAAACGAACAAAAAAAAAAACACCCAAACACGGGAGAAGAGGCGGGGAGACGGAAGAAGAGTGAAAACAAGTATTACCACCCGAATGGCCCCGTCTCCCTGTTCCCTCGTACCCGGAGGTCATTGCCATCGCCATCCATTCGTCATCCGCTCCCCCTCGGTTGAAAATGTCAAGTCATTTGACCACAAGATTAATCACTACTGCTGCCACCCCTCCTACTGAGTGCGCGAGAAAAAGCAAAAAAAAAAGGAAAACCCCCCCCCCGAGTAACAAAAAATGCTCGGCTATAAGTTATATACGTGCGGCACACATGGCACGCATAGGGCAGGAAGAATGACCGCCAAACATCATTTCGTTGGATGGGGCAGAAATACGTTCATCGAAGCCACCTGAAGCCCTCCCCCCCTCCCCCCCCCCCCCGCCCCCGTCCCCGCCTCCACTTCCTTGAAACCCCGAGTCCATCATTTGCCCACCGCCACCACCGCTGTTGGTGTTGGTGCCAGCACAGGGGGATTCTCGTCGTTTGCGGCCCCCATGTCCGTCGGTAGCAGTGGCGGCAGTTTCGTCGGTAGCCGCCGCAGTGACGATGCGAGTGGGCCTTTGCCAGTTGGCTTTGCGCGGGGGGGACGCGGCGCGGAGAGTCATGCCGCCACTGCCACCGCCGCCGCGAGAGGTCGCCGCTACCGCTGTTGCCGACGACGTTGTCGTTGCTGGTGTTGGGCCGTTTCTAGGGGACCCCGGTAGGAACCCGCCTCCTCCGCTTTTTTCGGGGGCGGGGGGGAAGCTGTTCATGCTCTGCTTGAAGTTGTAGCCTCTGAACGGTCTGATTTGCTCTGCGGGGTTTCGACAAGAGACGCGGCATTGGGATCGTTGAATTAGCGACAAAAGAGGGGAGAGGAGGGGGGGGAAGGGGAGGGGGGCAAGACACGACGAGGAACCGAGGAGCGCAAAAAAAAAAAAAGAGAGGGACAGCAAGAAAACAAAGAAAACAAAAGACAGGATAACAAGAAACAAAAAAACAGGAAAACAAGATAGAAAAGATAGAAAAAGATAGACACATAAAACAAACAAACAAGCGAACAACGGGTGTGGAGGGGGGGGGGGGGGGGGGGGAGAGCATCGCGAATGAGTCACGTGTACGTCACCCCCCCTCCTCTCCGAAGGCCTTCCGCAGACACAAGAGGACGGGGGGGGCAGGGGTGTAGGGGAGGCAGAAGAGTACATCGCGAATAGGCTCTGTGCACCCATCCCACCCCTTCCACTGGCATAGAGGGAGGCACGGGGAGAGCACCTTGCGAATGCACCACGTGCCCCCCCCCCCCCCCCCCCCCCCCCCCCCCCCCCCCCCCCCCCCCCCCCCCCTCCTCCCCCAACCGGCTGCCTCCCCAGTCTTTGCCGTGTCGAATAACGCCGGACTATACGAGGGAAAACATTCCATGACCTGTAACGAACCAACATCAGTTCAACACTAGAAACCAGCAAGCAGGTACGCATGTGAACCAACCGACGGAAGACAACCCTCCCTCCGCTGAGTGAGACAAAGCGGTTTCTTAGGCAGAACAAGCGGACAATAACGCCTGCCTGGTGGCGGAACTCCACGCGGATCATCTTCGGAGGGCTCTGTTCGTCTTTATTTGTAGTGCCATTCCTTCTCTTTTCTTCCCTTTCCTTTCCTTTCTTTCTACCTTCCCCTTTCTCCCGTCTTTTTTGGGGGGGGGGGTGAAATGAAAAATCAAAAACAAATCCCCGCCAACCCCCCCGAAAAAAACGCGGGAAAAAAAACACACCACACGAAAAAAAAAACGACAGAAAGAAATGGAAGCAAGTCCAAGAAACAAGACCGAAACAAAAAAAAACGATGTTAAGAATAAGAGGGCAAGAAAAACAATAAGAAAACAAAGAAAGAAGGAAAGCTACTAAAACGAGAAGGGCAAAAAATGCCCAGCAGCAGCAAAGCCAAAATTTAGGCTTATTTGCTTTTCGTGAAAACTCTACCAAAGGAGAGATAACCCCCCCCCCCCCC